>JAWZSL010000035.1:1012500-1242500 GCA_034769285.1 Lutjanus argentimaculatus | reverse complement strand
AACATTACTCAAAACTGTAAACACAAAACCAAATCTGCCTGGACTACTTTCAGGCAACTGAGAAACAAATGTTCCTCTCTTATCAAGAAAGCAAAATCAGAATATTATTTGTCTGTCACCACAAAAAATTTAAATGATCCAAGGAAATTTTGGAAAGCTATAAAGTCCTTTTCTGTCAGCAATCATTCCCTAACGGTGCCCAACTTTGTTATGAGGGATTCTGTTGCTATTCATGACAAAATGGAGATCTTGAACTGTTTTAATGAACATTTTGCTGCTGCTGGCTCCCTGTTTGACTCTGCTTGCAGTGCGTCTGTGAAACCCAGTACTGATGCGTCTGTCTGTGTTGGTCAGTCTTTTAACTTTGTGCCTTTCTCTGCACAGGCAGTGAGTAAGGCTCTAAAAGAACTAGACCCGAGAAAACCTTCAGGACCTGATTTGATTGATCCTTATTTCTTGAAATTGGCAGCCGATTTTATAGCTGAGCCTCTTGCATATCTTTTTAACCTAACTTTGCTGACTAAGGAAATTCCAAGGATATGGAAATCTGCCTTTGTCCTCCCCTTATTGAAAGGGGGAGACCCAAGTATTTTAAATAATTACAGGCCAATATCTAATTTGTCAGTACTGGTTAAAATTCTTGAATCTCTTGTGAGCGCTCAGCTAAAGGAGTTTTTACACACTAATGATATTTTATCAACATATCAATCAGGTTTTAGAAAAAAGCATAGCACTATCACGGCTGCACTGAAGGTGGTAAATGACATTTCTGTAGGTCGTGATAAGAAGCAACATTGTGCAGCACTTTTTCTCGATTTGTCCAAAGCTTTCGACACAGTCGACCACGATGTTTTAAAACTTAGACTTCTGAACTCAGGTCTCTCGGAAGAAGCAGTTTCTTGGTTTTCAAACCATCTTAGTAATCGGTCTCAGTGCATTAGGTATGATGGTCTTTGCTCAGATATTGTATCGATCCACAAAGGTGTGCCACAGGGCCCTGTATTAGGTCCACTCTTGTTCACTATTTATGTGAATAATCTGGGTCAAAATGTGTCAAATGCTACTTTCCATTTCTATGCTGATGATACTGTTTTATACTGCTGTGCAGCATCTCTTGCATTGGCTGTTGAACACTTGCAAAATGCTTTTGTGGTTGTTCAGGATAAACTGCATGAGCTGAAACTTGTTTTAAATGCAGATAAGACGAAGCTTATGTTGTTTACTACCTCTAAAGCTAGTTTTCAAAACGTACCTGTGGTGGTCACTGTTGATGGAAAGGAGATTGAAGTTGTTAACTCTTACAAGTACCTGGGTATCTTGATTGATGACTCCCTTAATTTTAAACCTCATGTGCTGAACCTGGTGAAAAAATTGAGGCTAAAACTGGGTTTTTATTTTCGGAATAAGTTGTGTTTTTCTTTTAATGTAAAAAAGCGTCTAGTTGCTGCAACTTTTTTACCTGTATTAGACTATGGTGATCTTTTGTATATGCATGCATCTGCTCAATGTCTCCATATGGTTGATACAGCCTACCATGCGTCCTTAAGGTTCATTACAAATTGTAAAGCACTGACTCATCACTGTGAGTTGTACTCACGGGTAGGATGGCCCCCCCTGGCGACCCGTAGGCTCATACATTGGTACACCTTTATTTACAAGGCAATTCTTGGTCTGCTTCCACATTACCTGTGTGTTTTCATCACGCAAAAATACACCGGGCAGTACTCACTGCGTTCTCAGGACCTCTTTATGCTTTCTGTTCCAAATGCTCGGACTGAAATTGGGAAAAGGGCTTTTGGGTTTTCTGCACCCTCAGCTTGGAATTTGTTGCAGAATGATTTGAAACTGAAGGAGCTCGTGTCGTTAAATGTTTTTAAATCTAAACTGAAGGACTTGGAAGCAGTTTCTATGGGATGTCGATGTTTTTAACTTGCCTGTTTGTACAAATTACTCCCAGAAACTCTCATTTTTGATTTATAGATAGTTTTTCTTTATGTAAATTTTAGTGCTTGTAAATTTGTATTTTATTCTCCCTGTGTGTCTTTGTCTGCAACTTTGTGTTTTTGCTGCTGACCGTCTTGGCCAGGTCTCCCTTGAAAAAGAGATTTTTAATCTCAACGGGACTAACCTGGTTAAATAAAGGTTAAAAAAAAAAAAAAAAAAATCTTCAAACTACATTCACAAAAGTAGTCCTACACACAGTCAGCATACAAACACCACTGAGCATCATCACACACCTAACCATGGAAAATGATTTTCAGGGCATGTAGCCACAGAAAAACATTTTCATTGTGTATAATACAATTTTTACCCATTGCTCACAGGACCAGGAGAAAAAATAGAGTGAAACAAAGCTGAATGAATATGATTTATGATGGGAAAATACATAAACAAGAGTTTGCTGATGCTATCCTGCTGATCTTTGTTTCACTAAAAGTCAGCTTGGTTCATTTTTTTGTCAGTTGTGTCTCCATAATAATTGTGGGGTGGGGGTGTGTGTGAACTTTTTTCGGCTTCTGAGGGCGGGGCATGCCAGGAAAAGTTTAAGAACCACTGGTTTACACACTTGTTGCAGAATTTGTCTCATTGTGTCAAAACACTAAACGCTAAATAAGACAGTACCTGGAGAGAAGCATCTCACCTCTATGTCACAATGAAACTCTGCATGCAATCATTTTTGCAGCAAAATGATTCACATATGCACAATTTGAGTGACTCTCTGCAATCTTTAGTGCTTTATACATATACATTTTAATGTTCTCATCTGTGAAATATTGTTCCAGCACAATTAATCGACTCACATTTTGATGAACACAAACATAGAAAGGCTTCAGAGACAATGTACAGCATCATTTTTTCCCATTGCAGGTTTTCACTGTATTACAACAACAAACACAAAAAAGCAGAATTACAGTACATGTACTGTAATTGATTACTGCAGTAATCAGTACAAAATGTCACTGTAAACTCACAGGAGCAAAAAAATTACAGTAAAATAACAGTGACATGGTACAAATGTTATTTGTCAACGTTATATTGAAAACAATGTCCAGTTCCTGTTTGTGAGTAGATGTTGCCCTCCATCCTCAGGAGGTCATCTGGCAGTCCTGTGGAAAATGAAAGAACATGATGTCATCGATTAGGTTCTTTTTACATTCTGCACACAGAAACATCAAAACTGTATTACATATATTTCATGTGTACATGTACAACACACATGGATTTTGAATAGAGGTGTTTTGTACAGTTTTTTTCCGATTGCTTACACACTAAAATTTTAAATAACACACAGTTAGTGAAACCTGACACTCAAGGAGTAAAACCTCAGCCCAGATCTTCACAAATATAAGCACATTTTCAGCTTCACTCTCTACATTAGACACAGAAATCTAATATCATGTCACGTCTTTGCCCTTTCAAAACACTGCCTTTCAAAATAAAACACAGTTCAAACAGTGGATCAAACAAAACCGTCAGGTGTTCAGACACTCAGCTGCTTAACTCTAAACTCTCCATTCAGGCATGAAAACTATAAAAAGGCAACAGGTGAGTTTACCTGTGCCAAATTTATCAAATGTGCACCGTTGGTTGACCATGTTATAAAATTTAGGTTGATATTGAAAGAAACTGGACAGAGAGTTCAGCTCAACCTCAATAGATCTGCTGCTGCAACAGTAACCTGGACATTTCAACATGAGCACAGGTGAAAAAAACAACTCTTCTCTAAAATCAGTACAATGTAGGTCAGAGCCTGAGTGTTATTCATACTTTCTATTTTGTCTCCACAAATGTTCCTGCTGTGTTTATCTGCTTTTTAGAATCTTCTGTTCTGATTTTCACTGCAAAATGCAAACTTTGGAAATACATGGATGAATTGACGGATTTTATGATGTGGAGTGAAATAATATTTTCATCAGTGTGCAGCACTGTTTTGTGCTGTGTTTGATCCATATATTCATGTACTTTACCCTCACACAGTGGTTACAAACTTGGGGTGCAGAAGACCAGGGGAGAAACAAAGTTGAATGAATATGGTAAATGTAGGGGAAATAAACAAATAAAAGTTTGTTGATTCTCTTTCTATACTTTATTTCACTAAAATTAATCATTTGAATCCTTTTTTAATAGTTCCAGCCCCAATTATTAATGATGGATAAAAATTATGGGGGGGGGGGGGGGGGGGGGGTGCAAACTTTTTTTGGCTTCTGAAAGGGGGACCCACTGCCCTCACAATATCTTTTACAGGTTTTTTTTTACAGTTGTTTACACACTAAAATGAAATTTTTTACACAATTAACAGATCTTTACACTCAAGAAGCAAAATACTTGTCCAGAGTTGCACAACAATAAGCACAGACTCAGCTTCACACTTTTTTCAAAACATTACACACAGTGATTTGCAAAACTCTACCCGCATTTTCACACCTTAGACACAGATAAGGATTGTGAGGTTACTTGCTTCTCATTACAAAGCCCCGGCTTGCCAATCACCACACTAATGAATGAATTGGATAATCACATCCACCAGGTGTGGAAAGACACATGTGCTTAATTGAAAATACAGCACTCAGGTAGGTGCTATAAAAGGCAGCAGGTGAGTTCACCTGTCTTCAACAAAAATGGAAGGAGTTAGAAGAAGAAGAGTGAGAATGAGAGGGGGAGCTCAAAGAGGAGAAGAAGGAGGTAGAGGAAGAGGAGAAGAAGGAGGCAGAGGAAGAGGAGAAGAAGGAGGTAGAGGAAGAGGCCTAGGTAGAGGAAGAGGTAGAGAGGGACCTGAAGAAGTGATAGAACCCGAACAAAGAAGACGAGGACCAAATTTAACTCAAGAAATCCGTGCAACACTTATTGACCACGTTATCAACCGTGGACTGACACTGAGGGAAGCTGGACTAAGAGTTCAGCCAAATCTCAGCAGAAATACTGTAGCGACAGTAATTCGAACATTTCATTGAGAAAACAGGTAAACTAACCGCACAGTACATTGAAACTGCAGCTTACTGTACTTGTCATCACTTTTGATATCCTTTCCTGTGACATGTGTTTTTTGTCTACATAGGATTGAGGGTCGAGGACACCAAGGTGGAAGGGGCCCCATGTTCACTCGGGCACAAGAGACAGCCATTGTAAACATGGTTTTGGCCAACAATTGTATCAGGCTGAGAGAAATCCAAGCCAGTGTCATCAATGATCACAATATTTTCAATAACATCCATCAAGTCTCTCTGTCAACATTAGATCGAATCCTCAAAAAAAATCAAGACACATGAAGCAACTGTATCGAGTACCATTTGACAGAAATTCAGAGAGAGTGAAACATCTGTGTAATGAGTATGTGGAGGTATGTATTGTTGACCTTACTATGGTGTGGTATTGTGCACTGCACACAACCTTTTTGCATGAAAAATTACTGTTCAATAGATATTGAACAGCGTCCTATTGTCTTTTACTGTGTTTCAGAGAGTCTTGCGAATGGATGCTGAAGAAATCCAACATGAATTTATATATGTTGATGTGCCTGGATTTAACCTTGCAAAAACTAGAAGAAGAGGGAGAAATGTAATTGGACACAGGGCAATTACCAATGTGCCAGGGCAGGGAGGGGGTAACATCACCCTTTGCGCTGCCATTACCCAAAATGGGGTCCTCCACTGCCATGCGAATCTGGGACCCTATAACGCCAATCTAATACTTGCATTTCTTGACAGATTACACAACATCATCACAGCATTAAACCAAGTGGACCACATGCAGTACATTGTCGTTTGGGACAATGTATCTTTCCATCGATCTGCTCTGGTCCAGAATTGGTTCCATGAGCACCCTGATTTTGCAGTCTTATACCTTCCACCATACTCCCCTTCCTTAACCCAATAGAGGAGTTTTTTTCTGCATGGCGGTGGAAGGTATACGACCTTCGGCTCTACGACCTTTTGCCCCTCATTCAGGCCATGGAGCAGGCCTGTGATCTTATCGAAGCAGCTTCTGTGCAGGGGTGGATTCATCACACAAGGCAATTCTTCCAACGGTGCCTTGCCAATGAAGACATAGC
Source organism: Lutjanus argentimaculatus (assembly GCA_034769285.1). Lineage (NCBI taxonomy): Eukaryota > Metazoa > Chordata > Actinopteri > Lutjaniformes > Lutjanidae > Lutjanus > Lutjanus argentimaculatus. Next base: position 1,236,451 of record JAWZSL010000035.1, on the reverse strand, counting down.
CTGTGATGTGGATGAAATCCTATGGCCTGATCCAGCCAGACGGAGAGATAATGATTAGAGTTACCGTATTGTTGTTGTTGTTGTTGTTGTTGTTGTTGCTTTAGTTTTTCTTCAGAGTTGCTGTAAGTGTATGTACTTCATGCAGTAATTTTTATTTGTCTATAGATTTTTATTTCTCTACACTTTACAGTAGTAAGAAAAACTACTATTTTGTTCTGATTTTCATTGTTGATTGATATGTTACTGTAACTGAATATGGTAAGAAATGAATATTTTCAGTCTGCAGCATCAGTGTTGTGCAGTGCTTGGTAAGTTTACCTCAAAGTAATCATGAAGAATGTTGTGGGTTTGTCAATATCTTTTTGTCATCTAAATTATCCCTTACATAAAAATGTCTGGCAAAAAAGTCTAGCACATGCTATTTCCTAAAATAGGGGTTTTTACAAATGTGTTTTGTATTGATCACAGTAGTGTGTAACTGACTGCAATAGTGTCTGATCATTTGAAGACTGTTAGTGAGATAATAATAATAATAATAACTTTATTTATATAGCACCTTTAAAAACTGAGTTTACAAAGTGCTTTGACAGACAAAGCAGAAGGGCACAACAGCAGAATACCCAGGAGTCAAAACAACAACAGAGGGCCAAACAGGAGGAGGACAGAATTAAGCTGTGAAAACAAAAAACAAAACAGCATTTTTTATAAATATGTGTATGTTTTTAAAATAAGTGTATATGTTTTGACTGAAGTGTGTCATTTTGCAAACAGTCTAGGAGTTATGTAAATTGAGTGTGGTGTTTGGATAATTGTGTGAATATTTTGAAAAAAGGAGCCCTGTTTTCAAAATTGTGTGTAAACAATTGAAAAAAAACTGTAAAACCCAGACTTTTCATAAAAAAGCAGAAACATTAAACATGTTTTAGACTGAGCTCAGCAGTGTCTAACTGGTTCAAACAAAGTCAGATCATATGAGGCATGTGTGTGCTTATGGTGACAAAGTTGGGTTTTTACTCATTTTTGTATAGTTTTGAATGAAGTGTTTCATTTTGCAAAAGATCTGAGGTGTTCGGCTACTTGTGCGTGTGGTTGTGTGAATTGTGTGTAGTGTTTTGACAAAATGAGCCCTGTTTTCAAAATCATGCTGAAGCAGTTGGAAAAAACTGTAAATGACAGCAAGACATTCATTTCTTGAACCAAGTGTCTCATGTAGTGTTTTGCAAGAAGTGTGTTGTAGAATTGCAAACAAAGTGTAAAGCAGAAAATGTGTTAGTACTTTTGGTGCCTTTGTTTAAGGTGTGGTTACAAACGTTAAAGGTATGGATGCCTTTGTCATAACATTCACTCTTATTGGGTAAACACTGGGTAAAAACTGTAAATGCATTTTGCATTTTTAAAAGAAATATAACAAATGTATATTTGCAGATCCTGCCTCAGCATCATGTTTGTACTGGGTCAGGCCAAATGATGCCAGCAACAGGGGGCAAACGGTGAGAAAAACTATTTTTTTAGAGTTGTGGAAAAGTGAGTCTGCTGGGAGAAACTTTTCTGAATCGCTGGTTGGTGTGTAACCTCTCATGAATCCAGATTCTATTCCTGTCAGTTGGGTCAGTCACATCCTTAGAGATAAGTATGAACAATTTTGAGTCATTATGTGAAAACAATGACACTTGTGTTGTAGTTGTGTTCAGCTTCTACTGCTTGTGTTTACTATTTTGCAACAAAAGCGCATCACAATGCAAAATGTGTTTTAGGGAGTTCTAGTGAGTTTTGTTTGTCACAGTTCTGACAAAAGAGTGAATGATTTGATCAGTGGGTTTAGGTTCAGAAAATGAGGTTCAGTGTTTTAGCTAAAATGAGAATTAAGTGATGCAAAGGTTTGAGACATGAAAACCGACAACAGACAAGAAATGAGACATGAAAAAGAAGAGAAAAATAATAAATGCAATTATGTAAGAGACATGAATAATAAAACATGAAAAAAGAGAAATGAGAAATGCAAAAGGAATCATTAAGAATAAAAAATGATAAATGAAAAGGAGAGATGAGAAACACTGAGGCATGAAAAAAGAGACTGAGGAGAGGAAAAGAAGAGAAGAGAGAAGAGAAGAGAAGAGAAGAGAAGAGAAGAGAAGAGAAGAAAGAGTGTTTGATTTAAAGCAGTAACAGGTTGGCTCACTAACTTGACTGGTTCACATAGCTGACATTCCTGCTCATATACTCCTGTCTGTCCGTCTCTGTCTCACTCTCATATATCTCTCACCCCAGAGGCAGGAGCAGGAGAGCGGAGTGATGGAGTGGAGGTGTGAGTCAGGTTTGAATTCATTAAGTCTGAGTGAGCTGGTTTCCTGGGTGTGGCTGCAGGTCAGCAGAGTCACAAACACTGTCTCTATCTCACCTACTTCTTGCTTGTTATTTGTGTATGAGTTGTGGTACTGAACTGTGGTTACTCGATTTCTGTCCCAGAAAAGGTTTTTTTTCAGTGATCCTGTGAATTAGTTTAAGTCCAGTTAATGATCCATTCATCATTCAGTGCTGTGACAAAGACTGCAGTATTCTAGTCAACGCTGGATTAACCTGCCAGGAGCCAAAAACCTCATTTTGCCAGGGCCCCTTTTAGTAGGGGCCCATTTGCTTCGGGCCCCTACTGATACCCTCATTCCTCCCACTGTGCATTGTGTATGTATCCCTTCACCTTTAAATGGATACTCCACTTATTGGACATTGAAGTCCTACTCTGTGAAAATAGCTATACACAGACTCTGGAGGAGCTTTAATTCTGAGAAAGTAACCCGGATGATGTCATTGTGATGTTGAAGTCTGTCTTTCAGGCTTGAAAAGAACAAGGTTTGTTGCAGAAACTACTTTCTTTCTGCAGTAGAATCTACCAGGACAACCTACTGGGAATACTTTCTTCTTCTAACAGTTCTGTCTCTACATATTCTACATTGACAATATTGTCCCTAAGACAGTTTTCTCCCCACATCACTACGTTAAATAAAAGATTATGGAAGGAATTCTGCAAATTTAAAAGCTATATTTGCAATTTATCTTCAATTAAGTATGAAAAAAATAAAAAATGACCTATACTAGTTTCCTGATGATAGGAAATGAAAACAGTGAGATGGCCTGTTAACACCAGAGCTGCAATGATTATTCAATTAATAATCGAGTTTTAAATTAATCGCCAACTATTCTGATAATTGATTAATCAGTTTGAATAAATTTTTAAGAAAAAAAGTCCAAATTCTCTGATTTCAGCTTCTTAAATGTGATTTTTTTTTTTTTTTTTTCTGGTTTCTTTACTCCTCTCTGACAGTAAACTGAATATCTTTGAGTTGTGGACAAAACAAGACATTTGAGGACATCATCTTGGACTTTGATCAACATTTTCTAACATTTTATGGACCGAACATCTGATCGATTAGTGGAAAAATTACTGGCAGATGGATCACTAGTTGAAAAATAGGTCCAAACTGTTTGATTTGATTTGGGTGATGATGATTTGTCATTTTTAAAAAATGGGTCCCAAGAAAAAAGTTTTGGGAAACACAGGTTTAGAGGAACAATGAACAGTGCAGCCTAAAAACACATTACCCACAGTTTTTTAATTTATACAGTTTATGTAAAATGCATTTATAATTTACATTTTTACGTTTGCTGACACACACATCTCTATACTGAGTTCACTTCATCAAAGCTCTTCACACAGTTCTCTTTACTGACATGACACTTCATCTCACATCCAAAATGCACTAATGCTTTTGGTTTCAAGTTCTCATCCACACCTTCTGTCTTCTTTTGCACCACATCAGGGAGAGAATGTTTTTGACGCCTCTTCTGCATGCGTCCAGACATCCAGCATTCATTGTGTCCAAGAGGGACATCTGATCATAAACATTCCACCTCCATGATGAAAAGAAAGCTAAAGACAAAGGTGAGGTAGTAGAGGCAATGCATTTGTAATACAGTATTACCAGTTTTACACCTGAGAACAGCAGATGGTCATATGATTCAGATACATTCCGTACAGTCAAACCACGGAGTATGGAATGTAGACAAGCGTGTTTGACTGTCCTGTCTCCCAAGGCACACTCACTGCCTCACCCCCCAACCAACCCATCCCCACCTGCTGCTATGAACTGTCCAGTAACAAAGAAACTAAAAGAAAAAGAAGGGTCATTACATCATTACTGAACATTCTGAGCTTCAGACTTTGATGGTGGTTCTATTGAAGCTTATGGCAGATGCACTGTCCATCATCATTTGGAGACCAACAGCAAGTAAACAAATGAACACACTCATGGGGTTAGTAAGCATAGCTTAAAATCAAGAGCTTTTTCAGCTTAAAAAATTAAGTTTGTTACATAAACACATTTTTTTAAGTTGATAACTTATTTTAAGAAGTTGGTCAAACTTAAAATGAAGAAAGCTGTCTTAACTCAATAATATTTTGATTTTGAGCAAACATTTCTGCCTTTTCTTAACAACAGAAGGAAGTTAAGTTAGAGCAACTTGAATATGTAGTTACTAAACTTAAAAAACAGTGTACAAGGATTTGAATTTGCCCAGACTTGTTTTGCTCCCAAACTGCGCCTGCCACAAGAGAAAGGAGGGAGAAAAACAGGAGTTTTCTTTGAATATCTACTTCTTGATGAGTACTTTGCAATAGCTAAGGACTATATTGATACCAGAAGCAAGAAATAGTTTTTATACACTAAAATTTACTTTTAATTTGTAGCTTGTCCCACAAAAGTTGGTAAACTTAGCTAGCTTGTGTAGGCCCTAGTCTTTTTGTCAACATGAGCTGGGACACCGACACTACGTTGTAGAAACACCATAGGAAAAGGCTTAGTTAAGAAAATTAGCTACTTCACATTATTTAACATGAGCACTTTTATATGTGTAGTACCCAACTAATTTCATTTACATGATTTCTTGGAATGTATTTCAGTTTTATCGCTATGAAGAAATATTTATTTCAGTATGATGTTGAAATTTCCCTCGGTTTGAGTAGACCTTGAACTCCTCAGGTCTGTTTTCTGTTTGTGTATTGGGTAGCCAGGTGTCAATTTGTTGCTATCAGCCAATCATTGTTCAAGTTAAGATGAACACTGTAACCTACCGTATTCCTTTAGGGGGAGGACTAAATCTCTGTGTGAGCGGCAGACGGAGCTACAGCGATGCGAGGGAGAAGTAACAATATGGTAAGTGGTATGTTAATTTTATACTGTTAAGTTACTGTTTCAGCCTAAGTTAAAAGCCGGAGGTTTTTATGAGAGTGTGTACCCTGTGTGAACGGAGGAATAAGATGACTTTGGAGCGAGTTTTCATCGAGTAACTTTGCTAAGTTTGCGCAATGCTGTAGCACTTGTGGACTGTTGTTAGCTAACTAGTTCTCATTCATAGCATTAGTTTTGATGTCTCACTATGGGATACACCCCGTGTATTCCTCAGAAGTATGAATCTTATTACGCCAATCCTGATTGGCTGGTGATCTTGACGCCTGCGTCAGACAGATCCACCTGTCCTTAAATAGTTTGCGCTACCACGCAGCATCATTCAAACACCTCTTCTCCATACCGCATACCTCAACTCACCACTGGCTAGCTAGCTTAACTGTCCATAGATTGGAGCTATCTTCTGCACTCCGTCGCCGGGTGCTAGCTGCCGGCGCTGGCGCTAGCCAGGGGTCCCAGCTGGACCTAGCTGTTGTGGCTCCTCCGATGGACAACGTACTGGAGCTGGATTATGGGGATGACAATGAGGACGCCTCGGAATTCCTCATATCAGAGGAGAACGAGGATGAGGACGATTCGTTAATTCCCGCTGCTCAGGCTGCAAAGCCTGAGGCTGTTACTGTCACACATGGCGGTGGTGGCACACCTGCCTCCCCCGCCCTCAGCATGGATATGCAGGTCGTGTGCAAACACGCTGCATCCTGGCTGAATATCCCCTGGCCTGCAGTAGTAACGGAGACCTCCAGATCACATTACAAAGGGAAGAAATTGCCACAGGCTACGAGGATGGCAAAACAGCAGCTCTCAGTTTTCCCTGAACTGCTGGAGGAGGTATCCCTCTCATGGAAGGACCACCCGTTCAGCAGTAAAAGCTCTGTACAGGGGGCTTCTTCCCTCAATTGTGAGGGCATGGAGAAGCTTGGCCTGCTCCGCATGCCCCCCCATGGAGCCGTTAGTTGCAGCCCACCTACACCCGTGGCTGACAACAGCGTCCTCCTGGAACCCCACACTGCCGTCAAAAGCAGTCTGAGAAGGCCTAGCCTAGCCTAGCGGCGGCTTTGGCTGTCAGGGCACTGAATGTCTCCTCTATGCTCGCGGCATACCAGGCAGAGCTGTTCAAGGACATGCCGACCAAATTTGACAATGCTGTGTGGGAAGAGATTACTGTGATTACGGACATCTGCCTCCGCGTGCAGCACTGTGCGGTCCAAGCCACAGGTAAATCTTTGGGGATGATGGTTCTGCAGGAAAGAGCCCGTTGGCTCAACCTGACAAACCTATCCAACAGGGAGAAGGACATTTTGGACATGCCAATTGTTCCCAATGGCCTCTTCAGGTCTGCTCTCGCTTCAATGCAGCAGAGGTGCAAAGCTAAGAAGAAGGAGGATGAGGCTCTCCAGTTCTGCCTTCCCCGCAGGAGCGAGACCGCGCCTCCGCCAGCCCAGTGACAGACCTTCACCCAGGCTGTCTCACTGCCCCCTCCCCAGTTTAAAATCCCAAAGCGGCTGATACCCCAGCCCGCCCAGGTACCTCCCCCATGGCAGGAGGCCCAGCCGAGCTGGCCAAGAAAGGCCCCGGCACCGACAGTAATTCCTCCTGCTCAACCAGCTCAAGCCGCCAGTCAGCAGGCCAGGAAGAAGAAGAGAGCAGCCTGACAACCTACTCTCTCCCCGCCGGTGATGGAGCTGGACGTTTCCCGTTCTCCAGCCCCACCTGTTCTGTTCCAAGATGTGTTGCAGGGGGTTCCCCAGCCCCACGTCTCCCCGCTGATGCGCACGGTGCCAGAGTGGCACGCGCACGTCCTAGCCAAGAGGAGAAAAGGCTTTGTTGCGGAGACAGCCGGTCCTGTCTCCCATTTAAGTCACACAAGGACACATCCACACTGTTTGTCAATAAAGCTTGTTCCGCTGTTGCATCCAGACCTGAGGTCAAGGATGCAGCCAAAAACAAAAAACTGAACAGTAATAATAAACAGGTCGGTGACTTCACCGCCCATGGCGGAGGCTACCGCCTCCCTCAGGACGCGGGCGGTCACCGACCCTGTCAGTGCACTATCACCCCGCGCATGTGCAGTGTCACCGAGTGGTCACAAACGGACTCCGCTGCTAGATGGCACCATAACACGTCATTTAGGGGCTCACGGGGCGAGCGACATGATGGGCCACCACCTCTCTCTTTCTGAGGAGGGAGAGATGGGCAGCACTCACAACATCAGCCTGGGTACTGAAGAAAATATCGCGAGGGTACAGGCTTCAGTTCACGGTTACTCCCCCTCGATTCTCCGGCATAGTATATTCCCAGGCTCAAGGGGAGTCTGCTAGCGTTCTACAGGAGGAAATTCTCTCACCTTCTCACATCCTGTCTACTCTCTGGCTGTGCTATCAAATAAAGGCAAAAATGCCCTAAATAATAATAATGATAAAAATTTACTCAAATCATAGCTGAGTTGGAATTACTTAAAAAGATCCATGCAAATTGTTACCTTAACTTTTTATTTTTTAGAGTGCACATTTGGAAAAATAAGTCAGTAATCAAAAGTTATACGGCATACATATATTGGGTTTGAGCAGAGCATAGAATGTCTGTTAGTGATGTAATGACCCTTCCGTTGGTTTAGGTTCCTTATCCAGTATCAGGAAACACTGTCCAGTACCAGGAAGGAAGGAGTGGCTGTGTCATTTTCATGGTCTGTTTAGTAGATGAGTGGAATGAGCAGTTGTAGGACAACAATGGATGAAGTGGGTCTAATATTGTCATGTACTGATGTGGATTGTCTTTCATATTTACATGAACATGTGACAGAAGTTAGAGAATCAACAACTTGGTACAAATTCCAAACTCTTTGGGTTTTCTCCTCTGTGCATGTTGTCATCCTTAAATTTTCTATAATCTTACTTTTTAAAAAAAAAAGTTTTTCTTGCACTGTTTGTTGTGTCCCCATTTCTGATGAAGCTGAGAAATCTGCTGGATACTAAACGCTGACTCCAGCTCAGATGATGCTGTGCCCCATGATTTATGTTTAGTACCAATATTCAGTGCCATTGCAGGACTTAGTGTTCCCTTTAGGTAACAAAAGGGAAAGTATGGGTGTGGAGGTTGGCCTATGTTTGGAAACCAGTGGATCAGAAGTTCTTGTGACTTAATTATGCTCATCCACCAGTGGTTTGTGTATTGTAGGGTCTCTCTCCTGTTTTTCTTATACTTAGTAATTCTCTTATTATGTGTGCACTGTTCCTACTCTTAGTAGTTAGAGTTTAGGCTTCAAGCTTTGAATCAGGAACTGTTAAATGTGCAGTTGTTCTGTTATTCTATAGAGGAGCATTTCTCTAGAATAATCCCTATTTTCTGTCTTTCTGCAGCTCACACGTGTATAAAAATAAACTGAAACCACATGTAATTGGTGGATTTTGCCATTAAACTTCTGACTCAAGCACTGTTCAAAAATGCACTGGTCTGTTTGTAAAGAATGTCAGTTGGAACAGCAGAGGCGCTGCTTCAATCTGACCAGAATGTGGATCAACAGCACCATCATGATGTTCAAACGTCATATTACACCAACACAATGCTCTGGTTGTTTCAAAGCAAACAAATGTGAGAATACAATTAAGTTAAAAAAAATGAGTGTGATTTTGGACTGTTAGGAGCCAGACTGTCAGAAGAAACACCCTCTCAACCAGGAAACACACCTCCTGTCTGTCCCCTGATTTGGGCCACAGCTCTTGTGCAAAACGCTTGACACACTGTGCTCTGGTGACATCTGCTGGTCAATTGTAGTAAGACACAACTTGCTTTGAGATATTGGCCACATACAGTATGTGCACACATACGAGGAATTTTCTCTCTTTACAAGTCTTCTGTAATTTACATTACATTATAAATGCAAAGAAATAAATACTGAACAATTATACAATACAGAGAATTGATGATTATATTTACTTTATATTTGTGTATATGCAGTGTGCAAGATTTATATTGACAGTGACATTGCATGATGGTATGTGCAAAGAAAACTGTGCATTTTAAACTAAAAATATTAACTGTAAAATTATCATCTATAAGGGAAGTAGGTGGGTGTATGACTGCTCTCTGTTCATGTGATGGCCTGTGGGAAGACTCAGTATCTCACGTCTACATTATGCATGACTGTTAAAAAAAAAATCCTCCATGTCTCCATGTGACACTGAAGAGAGCAGAGACTGACCTTAAACCTTTGTGAAATATTTTTGCATGAAAAACAATGTGAAATAGACACACACATCCCTGAGCCCAATGGGTTGGGTGCTGGATCACAAAAAACACCTGGACAGAGAAGGAAAAAACTGGCACACCAAGAGCTCCGTTCAAGACATTTATTGGCGTGATGTTTTGAGCTGTAGGCTCTTCCTCAGACTGCTACTCATGCATACAAAGTCGCCAATTTAAATACCCATAATGTGTCACATTATTATACCACATGGTACACATATAATAGCAAAAAAACAGACCAGAACTAATTTTTTTGAAGGAGAGCCTTTCAAGCGTATACAAATTCACAAGGTCAGTAAATAACAATCATCAGAGCTAATATTTAACCAGAGTTAAATATTAGAGTTTGTAAAATATAAATTTGATCTATATTAAATATGATCTTGTGCAGAATTCATGGTGCAAATCCTCCAGTAACTGGAACAATATAAATCTATAGGACAGGATACAATATATATACACTGTACATATATATATAATAAATATAGAAAAATGTATTATTGCACCATAAAAGTACAATCTTGTACAGAATACTTGGTGCATATCCATCAGTCTTTTGAAAAGTATAAATCTACAGTAAAAAAAAAAAAAAAAAGACCCATTCACAAAGCTCAATACTTATAAAACAACAATATACCTACAATTACAAGATAATCCTGTGTGAAACCTGCAAGGGCCATTTGGCAAGCTGGGGCCCCTGTGTGCATGGTTTGATGGATGCCGTGCCAGAGCTCTCCAAGAATTGCAAATCACTATCAAGTCAGGGTTATCAGGGCAATGACTTGACGTAGCCTTTCTCCCATTAGCCAGTATTTCTCCTCATGCCACAGCTGAGTTCACTTGAGTTCACTTGTTCATTTGTGTCTTGCTGACACATATTTAACGGATTCCACTGGTTGTTTTTCCCTCTTTGTGGCAGCAGCAACACAGATGTACCAGCACTGGTTAGCCCAGAGCTACTCCACAGTGATTGGTCAATTATGCAGCTTCACTGTGACCATGAGGAGACAAATGAGAGAAAAGAACTCCTTTGTAATGTAGGAGTGTCTGTTTTTGGCTGATGGCTGTTTCTGTACACAATTCACAATGATATGTTTTAGTAAGGCTATGTAATACTTGCTGTGGGTTACTATGAATCAGTTTGGTAGAGTATCAAATCATTTGTTGTTCCATACAAGTTGGTGTTTGGTGAGAAAAGCACAGTTTTAGTATTGTCCAGATTAGGGAGGTAAAGTAAACCTGTAGTTTGTCACTTGGTCAGAAAATAACTATTACATTACAGCTGTTAGTCCTGACTGATTTCATGAGAGTACAGAGTCAAAACATCAGTGACTTTCAGTCTATGTTCTTTGGAGACTCGATGTACAGTCATAGTGTTTTCAGTCCTGCCTGCTGATGAGACTCCACAGAATACATGACAGGAAAAGTGCAGCATGTGAAAAGGATTTCTTTTCCCTCCAGAGACAGCAAGTGAAAAGCACAGCACTGATGTAGACCAAATCATGCTGTCATATTGATTTAGCAGCCTGTTACTTCAATGAATACCAAAAGCTCTCCAACTCCTGGTTGTGAGCAGGAATCCAGGCTGCATTTATCAGAGGATGTAACTTTGTTTTCTGTTTTCAGTATGTCCTGTGTTAACATTACTTCACCCCCACAATAACTGGGCACTTTCAATTTTTCAACTGTAATCAGATCATAGAAGAAGAATGGTAGAAGACCATATGAGGGCAGCCATTCTGCTGCTGGTGTGTATAAAGAATGAAAACTGTCAAAGTAAGCAGAAATTAAAGCTGTTGTACACAGGAGTATTGGGTAAGAATGTTAGGACAGGTGTTGTGTCATGACATCTGTCATGAATGAGTTTTTATCAGTAGTTATGACTGCTGTCACATATGTAATTTTGGGTCCAAGTTTGTTTGAGGTATCTTTGTAATGACTGAAATTGTTTAGCTTTATGTTTTAATATGACATAAAGCTGCCATATATGGTTGTTTTTGACATTGGCTGTCATGACACCATTATAATTATGTCATTTCCTTGACCTCAACTACAGTGATATGTTTCGGATTTGATAAAGATGTCATTTATTATAGTGATTACACAGTCAGCATCAGGTGGTAAAGCCACAGTCTTTAACTGTGCCACATTTGCACAGAACACGCCGTCCACATCATCATTGTCAAGCACCAGTGCTGTCACAGTCGGTGTAATTGTATTACGTACACAAATTCAAGTTCAAGAAATCTTTATCTTTTTATTTTTATTGTTGTCGTATTGTTTTTGTGTTTGCTGCTGGCTGCACTGCAAATCGCCCCCTGGGGACAATAAAGATTTCTTGAACTCTCCTTATTATTGGTTAAATATAGCCAAAGTGAACTGTGATACGAGACAGTGAGTTTACTTTTTTCAACCAAGCAACCAACCAGACCAGCCAACCAGCCAGCCAGCCAGCCAGCCAACCAACCAACCAACCAGCCAGCCAGCCAGCCAGTCAGTCAGTCAGCTCAGTCAGTCAGTCAGTCAACCAACCAACCAACCAACCAACCAACAAACCAACCAAAAGATCAACCAGCCAACCAGCCAGCCAGTCAATCAACCAACCAACCAACCAACCAACCAACCAGCCAGCCAGTCAGTCAGTCAGTCAGTCAGTCAGTCAGTCAGTCAGTCAGTCAGTCAACCAACCAACCAACCAACCAACCAGGCAACCAGCCAGCCAGCCAGCCAACCAACCACCCAACAAATCAACCAACTAACCAGCAAGCCAGCCAGCCAGCCAACCAACCACCCAACAAATCAACCAACTAACCAGCAAGCCAGCCAGCCAAGCAAGCAAGCAACCAGCCAGCCATGAGCCAGCCAACCAGCCAACTAGCCAACCAACCAGCCAGCCAGCCAGCCATGAGCCAACTAGCCATAGGAGCAACCCTGGTCTCTGAGGTCAATCCTCACCCTAAGTCTGCAGCATGTTTCATAGAGACCTCATAATTACATGTTTCATATATGCACACTGCTCTGCACCTGCCCTCTCTGGTCACAGCTAACAGCAGTTTTGTTTGAAGGGAAATACATTTGAAACAGTGGGTTTGGAGCGAAGTTTCCACTGTGCTACAGAGCTCTTGACAGCACAAAAGATCTCCAGATCAGTGGCAAAACAATGTGGGCAGTGAATGTTCAAAGCCTTGGTCTAAAGATAAATCTGCAATGGTGGAAGCCAAGACCTCCTCCACAACTACCCTGCAGACATAAGCCTGCTGCACAGCACTACATCTTCTATACAGCTCCCACAGTTCTGCAGCTCAGAGCATTGCCTCCTTGCTGCTTTATTCTTTATGTGCCCAGCTGTTCTGTCACGTTTGGAGTGCTCTCATACGGTTGGCAAGTTGTTAATCTTTTAAGGGGGGATTGTTTAACAGTGGTTTGTAATGTTCATGGCGACTAGCGAACCAACTTATTAAACAACTCTTCTTCTACTTCTGAAAAGTTAGGTTAGAGAATATTATATATTAGAGCTTGAGATCTGTGCAGGGTTGGGCTGTATTTCTCACATATTTCATGGGCTTACGTTGGTTTTGGGCTGTATTATCATTATTGTATATATGTATTATTATTATCATTATTATTAGGGATGCACCGATAGCACTTTTTTTCAGACCGAGTACAAATACAAGTACTTACATTTGGGTACTTGCCGATACCGAGTACTGATACGAGTACTTAATGATGCCATTAAAGTTCTTACAATAACTTTAAAAACATATTTTTATTTTCATTAGATGCTCACTTTCTAAATGTAACAAATCATTGTTACTGTTTCCTGCTACAAGTGTAATCATAGTTACTGTACACATGACATTTTTGAGTTGTTACTGTGTACATGATATATTTCACTATAATAATTTCACAATGTGATTATGGACTTACAGAATGAAGTTTACTGTTACAGATGGTGTTATATGATAATTATTTCATTATCATTTACAGCACTTTAACTAGTATTTAATTACACATTTAGCTACATGTGTGGTATCTAAGTGTCTTCTTCATGTCTGTCTGGTCTACGAGCTAATTAGTTCCTACCTGCCATTGTTTAGGGGGGACAGGTATGAGTGTGGTGCCATTTGCCACACACATATCATTCACGCTAGAACTGAAAATTAACAATCACCTTCACATTAGCATGGTTAATTGTAATTTATGTTGAATGTTAAAAAGGAGGCCAGCACTGTAAATCATTGGTGGTAATACAGTGTAAGGACCGTATTGCCCAGACATTATGCAGGATCTTGCTTGCAGGAAGCTGGCATGCTCTCCCTGCCTTTCCTGTATATGGCCCAGCCTGCCCACCAGAAGATTCCTTCTTTAAACACAGTACAGACTCCCCACACATTGTTTGCTCAAAAGCATAGTAGAAAAGCTTAGCTAAATGACTTCGATCCTGCTGGTCGTTTCCTCACCCACCAGGGATCTTCCAGGATGAGAGAGGGGCATCATGAACAACACAGTGGCCCCAGACAAGTGTGACTGCAACAGAACAGGGAGTTCCTGGGTCTGGAGATGTGTTCATTTTCAGGTGTAACTATTAAATGAATGTAATAATTAGATTTTCCTATTGTCAGATTGTCAGTATTCTATTAATTCTATTTTATTTCTGGAATACAGTTAAACACAACATTTAACTATCATGCTGGCAACATTAAGAACTTGACTTGGACTTCTCTTTTTTGTGATAAACGTTTTATTGCATTCCATCTCCAAATCTTCCAAAATAGAAAAACAAACATACAAAGAAATAAAATCAAAAATAAGGGAAAAGTATGAACAACAATGGAGAGGAGCAAATGAAACTGAACATGAAACAATGAAAAAAAACAAAACAATGAACAATAAAACAAGAAAATTTTGATGTTAAATCAGGCTCCCACTGGCCATCATGATCTCTGCCTGCAGTCAGGTCATGCCTTCTTCTTCCAGGATTTTGATCCATATCTGAAACAGTTAAATGATCCAATCATACCTTGTGGTGCTCTAAAGAGTGCACTGTTTTGTTTTTATGTTTTCCAAAGGAATAAAGTATTGACCACAATAACCCAATAATTTCCTTTAATTTCCCAAGCAAGCTAGATTGACCATCTTACCTCTGGGAACATAACATCGAAGACAAAATCCAGGAGTCTTATCCCCCCTCTCTTTATTTGAGCTCCTACACCTGTGACCTCTTCAATGACCCTGAGTAGCTCAAAGATCTTTTGAAAAGAAAAGTACAAATCAATAAATTCATCTTTTATATGTTACATCTATGTGAAAACTCATACACACGACTGATGACATTTTCATTTACCTGCTGGTCACTAAAGTTCAGGGTCCTCAGTTTTAAGTGCTGTTTCAGATTAATTGAGGTGGATGGGTTCTGCCATAGGAACATCCTATTGGAACGGATTGTTCCATTGATTAGATCATCGTGTAAGCTCTGAAACCAAAGAGTAAAGGGTGAACATGTAATCACTGATAGAGAATGTAATTACTAATAACACAGTGTATTTAAAAGTTACCTTGATCTGATCCTTGGAAAAAACTGCCAGAATCCCTCCAGCATCCATTATCCTGCAGACGAAGATGATGAAAAAAATGAGGACTGCCAGCAGCTACTGCAAAATCATTTATCAGTAAGCACCTCCAGATTATAGACAGGAAGATAATTCAGCTGACATTTTGTGATGAAAATATGATTGTAATGCTTGTGGGTCAAAACTGTTATCTTCTTTACAAAACTTTAAATTCTTTTGGGAACATAATGTTGTCTTTACAGGACATGGTTTTAGAGAGCAGACACTTTTTTTTTTAACACTACCTGTAAAAACAGCTAATATTTGGGATTAATAATTCTCCCCAAGCTGTCATTTTCTCATAGGGTTTAAATAAAGGTTCATTAAGCCTTTCTTTGAAAAGTGCAGACTTAGAATGTCAGCGTTCATCTTTATTTTTGTGTGACACTGCATACAGATAGTAGAAGTAGTAGTACCTTGGTCTGTCATTCATATATGTGCATCTACAGTTGAATGAGTCATTGTTGAGATGTTTATGGCACTTTCCGGCACAATCTTTGTGCAGCCAGCCCTTGCACATTTGGCACTGCACCCATTCCAGAGACACAGTATAACAGTCTAACCGCATAAAAGACATGTTAACATTTTATGTTTGAAATTAAACACACATACACTATCCAATTGTTATCCTTGTACAGTGCATGTGAAGGCATTTTCACAAATGACAGTCACTTTCTTAAAAAAACACTGAATAGGCCTTGAAGTTTTCAGTTCTTAAATTAACTTTTAAACCCACCTCCATCCTGTATTTTGTGATGTCAGAACAGAACTTACAGAACTTCTTTGGGTTAGCCATGCACAGTCGTCATTCATATCAGAGGCTCTCTCTGCCATGGTTGCCTGAGCAATTTGCAGAATTAGATCCATGCCTATTTGGCAAATATGTCATGAAAATCGTAATCCAGATAATTCAGTTATGTGTATTAAGGTCCTTCTTGATAACTAACCTCAGTGTCCTGCTCAACCTTTCTCTTTAGCCTGAAGACTGGAGCATGCTTTCCCTCAAGGAGCTCCTGATATTCCTTGGTCCAGTGGGCAAAGACTTTTCCATAACTACAATGACATTATATAATTACCCCAGTCCAGTACAGTTTGTTTATTTACATACTCCTTTAAACCAGGCATGTATCATATGACTTTACAGTGCCTATTCAAGATCCAATGCTTGGTGTGCAACAGACAATAGGTGAAACAAAGACACAATCAGTCAATTAGAATAACAGAATAAAAACTGAGAAAATAGAGTTAGTTTAAAAGATAGACAAGGCCCAGAATTCAGCACTTCACTTTCACAGAAACAGGGGCAACTGTCATATTTCAGCTGCACTGGGGCCTGATAAGGTGAGAGCCGAGCAGCACTGAACAAATACATGAATGAACAAACCAACAAACAAATGAAAAAGAGAAATGCCTACCAGCGGTCACTGGGCCATCTTATCTACTGACTACTTATTTCTACCTGTTCAAGGTGTTGTTCTCCAATAGCAACAGGCACCACCATCTCCGCAAAACAGGCATGTCAAGCTGAAATTATTGTTTGTATTTCACTTTATTGTACAACACAAAATGCAAGCTTGAAGATGTGATTTTCCATGTAGAAATGTACTTACGATTGAGTAGTCAAACTGTGCATCTAGGACAATGTACAAGGCAGACTGTGCCAAAAATAAGACAAGACCAGTTTACACCTTCGGACTTAATATAAACTCTTTAAAAAAGTGACTATTGGAACTAAATAATACCTTTACACTATATAACATCAGAAGTACCCATGGTGTAAGTATATGTTGAAAATGTTGAAAATGGGTTCAAATACTTCAACATATTTGTACCACAGCTTGTTATGACCTACCATTATCATGAATATGCCACAGTCTGAGCCAAAGTCTTGCCTCGGGAAGCCCTGAATTAAGAAAAGCAAACATTAATAGTGTCATCAGTCACACATGTCAAGCGTGACCTAGGTTGAATACCTTCAAATCATTGCCCGTTTTCTCTGTCCATTTACCTGCACATATCTTCTGAGCAATATCCCCACACAATTAAGAGGAAGAGAATTACATTTTTGATAATGAAAAGAATGCAAAGGTCATATAAACATGACCAAATACAATGTAAAGGTCATAGGAACACAACCAAATAAAATGTAAAGTTCATAGGAACACAACCAAATAAAATGTAAAGTTCATAGGAACACGACCAAATAAAACGGCAATTGTCCGTGACCAAATCCAAATTTTTTTCTGTGTGTAACCTCAGGAGTGGCATGTACTGCTGGCCTCTAAATCCTGACTCAATCTCTGCATAAAGGGAGTCTAGGAAGAGGATCTCTTTCTGAGCTGGCTTGATGACCTAAAGAGGACGGCCTTTGTTTTTAGAAAACAAGTAACAACAGTATCATATCACAGTGCTTCATGTTACTGTTTCCTTGGCGGAGGTGTATGTGCTCCACGATGAACTGGCTGCAATTTTGAGTATTTGAGAAGGAAGTGACAATATACAAACAAAAGACAAAAATAATGGTTTGCAATTATTTCTCTCAAAACACTCTTCAATACAATGGTCAATATTAAAAGAAATCAACATGGCATTTATAACCTCTGAAGAAGTACAGATACTCACACATATTTGGTACAGTAATGACCAGGTGTCCACAGTGGGATGAAAATGGCATCCTTCTGATGGGCCTGACTCTTCCAAAAGATATTCACAATCAAAGATTTAATATGAATGTGTTCAAGTCCAGCATGGCATCGTATGTCTGACATACATGACGCATACTTACAGGCAGACTTGCCATTGGATCATTATTGTGAGGTGGTAGCCAGGTGGGACAGACATACAGATCTGCTATGTAGACATTCTTCCCCTGATCAAGCATTGAAAAACAAAGTGAGTTTCATTCCAAAAATATGTATACCCAGTAATGGCAAACGTCTTGATTTGTTTTTCATGGCAAAGACTTATAGCAAGCCAATTTAACTCAGGATATTCCAGACATTCAGTTTTATTCATAAGTTGTTCTACGGAGCATATAGTACCTTGGAAAAAGCAATCTTCTCTATCATTTCAAAGCAGGCATAACTGTTTTCATAGCACTATGTAGCACAGTTAACTTACGGTGGACTCTCTAGCCTCAGGCCCAGTGTCAGGAAGTCTGATCGAGTCAGGCAAGTTTTAAATGTGCGTACAATCAGTTCATTGCCTGGTCTGTTGGTGTCCAATACATACTTGAGCTGGAAAAAACAAACCACTTGTTAAGCACAACTTTAATACCCGCCTAAAGCTTTCATTCCTGACACTCCCCATGCACATGCAATAGCTAAAAAAAAGGATTACCACTTGTTCTTGATCCTGATGCAATATAAATGACCAGGAGGACCGTTTAGCTTCCACAGAGTCCAACTTTGTGACACTTGTGCAGTGAGGCCCACAACGTAGTCCTTCATTTGAGGCCTTGGGTGGAGCTTCACAGTCGATGACTGTTTCCTTTTCACTTAATGTGGTTTCTAAAGACAAGGATAGAAACACACTGTAATAAAACAAACTTGAATAATTTATTTACTGCTTCAGTTATACTATGACACAGATGTACCTGCATCAAGAGTGCCCACATCTGTCAGGGTTTGCTGTGGTGTTCCTGAGTCTGGCTCTGCTGACACACTACTATTGTTGTCAGGCAAAGTTTGTGGACCTTAAGGTTAGGTTAGAAAGACACAATACAAAAACAAAATTATGAAATTGTCAAAAGATTTGATAAAAGAGAAATTAATGTTGTTGTGTAAGATAAGGTTAAAGTTTGACATTAACCTAGTATCACTTGGCCCCAGTCTGACAGGGTAATATTGTGCAGCTGTTGAACTTGTAGACCTCTTTCGTTTCAGCAGTTTTTCATTTTGATGGTTGTTTCTGTGTTCAAGGATGTTGCACATTAGGAAGATGTGAGGAAGGCCCCATGTTGTTCAAAAAGTAGTTATTTTTTCACAGTCTGCAACCTGACTGTTCAAAGTTGCCTGAAGTTCTGGAACAATCTGTATCCTTCTTAGTACATCCCGTGGGTCTTTTGTATTTGCCTGATGGAATTTGTCATACAGGACATAGTGTTTGCTTGAGTCTGTAACAGGATGGCCATTTGACTCTGGATGTTCAAGTTTCTCAACCAGCCACGGGAGATGCACTTTGAGGTTGCCATGGGCAGCAGCCTCAACATTTTCATTTGTTGGGTCAGCAAGCCTTCCCTCGAAGGGCTGGAATGGAGGGTTGTCTTGAACTCTCAAATTAGCATGGGCCACCAATCCGTGTGCAAAGTCGTAAACACAGACATTAGGTAAATGCTTCCATGACAGTAGGAGGTCTGCAAAATCCCTGGGGCTTTCTGCTCTGAGGTTGAACTTAAGACTGTAAACAATTCCATGGGGGCACATAATGACAGACCATCCACCTAAGAGAATACAAAATAAACATTTAGTCTAACGTCTTTATCTATTTAATGTAATTATTGTAATAATTTTACATTTCCACACTCACCAGAGGCCCCCCAAATGGACTGAAAGACCTTGTCACAGGCCTGCCTGCTCTTCATCTCCTCCTGCAGCCAGTTAATAAGGTCCATATGGGACCCCTTTGTGTTCATGTTGCAGGTTTTGCAGAGTTTTCGAATAGTGGATACCTAGACCAGAAGACATTGAGACAATTAAATATATCACTCTGTGATGTTGAATAAAAAAATTGACTTATTTATGTCATTAAAAACAATTTGCATTCATGATCAGTGTTTTCCCTTAGTTGTGGCAAGAGGGCATACAATTCAAAAAAGACATGATATTACTTTGTACTGTTGCACATCAGAGGGATAATGAGAAAGGCATTTCATATAGAATGACATTGAATTGTCATGAGCAAATGTATTTCATTGAAAATAAGAACAAACGTTCACTGTACCTTTTGTTTTAGCAGCTCATCAACGAGGTGGTCCTCTGTTACATCACATAGCTGAGGACTTCTGCAATGGCGCCTTTTCAAACTCTGTGTTTAGGACAGTGCTGCTTTTACGAGTTTCCCCTCCGATCCAAGGTGCCCATTCTCATATGTTGGTTTAACAACAAATAGGTTCTATGAAGGGGCTTCATGGAAAACACAGAAAATAATGTTCATTCTGAGGAGAAGCACACACAACCAATGAAACTTGCTGTATTTTTAAAATCTAGACAGACTCACACTCAAAAAATCATGTGCAGATGAACAGATTCCCAGAATGCAGCTATGTTGTGCTCACCATCAAAGTCATCTTTTGGTTGTTCCAGTTCACTAACTGAAATTGACAAACACAAGATACAAATACCCTTAGATGAATTATACTATTGTAAATAAATCTTATGTCGCACCTATCAAATAAATGTTTAAAAAGGTATGTATACAGGTGGAAGCTAAAGGGAGACATACCCTCAAAACTAAATACCCCTTTTCTGTGGAGGTCCATAACCACCACAGGAGGGTAGAAGCCACAATCTACACGAGTATTTGTACTGTGTTGCAAAGTGCCTCGAATTGGCAGTATCCTTGAAAAATTAGGTCGGTGGCTGGAAACTTCATCTTCAGCAAAGTCTCAAGAGAGCTTATGACTTGCGATACAGACCTCGTGGTTCTATAGTAAAAACAGAAGAATAACTGGAAAATATTTGGAATGATACAAATACCCAGAAAAGCATCAGTACAACTAGTAAGAGCAATCCCTACTATCATTGTACCTGAAGATTTACTGCTGTAAATGGCTACAAAAAGCATATTTCCTACATGAAATAATTGTCAAACTAAACATGATATGTGCCAACGAAAACACAGTAGCTGAAAAAACAAAATAATTTTAGAAATCTTGGAACAATTTTAGGAGCATGGCAAATTAATGATATAATTTGTGGCAAAATGAGTCACAACACCTTGTATAGTTTGTTTTTTTTCACACACACCTGGAGGTTGTGCCTCAAGTAGAGACAAAGCTGCAGTGTAAGGATTACATGGTCATTGAAATTATGAAGACCATCTCTCCACTCCTGATAATGGTACACCATATGACATATGGTGCACCTTTTATTGTAAGTTGAGATGTCTGTATTGGACAAAAACACAAACATAGGGCATCAAATTAGCTATACATGGTAAATAATCTAAAGATGTATTGAACTTACTTTGTATCACCCCTTCCATGCCAACTATTCTGGCCTTGTCAGTGACTTGCACAGCCTCCTCCAGTTTTGGATTATCTGGACACATCTTGCATTTTATTTCATTTGGAAACAACTGCTGTGGGTAACCTGTCAGAGCTCAATGGGTTGTGGCCTCTTCCGGGAGAGTTGCGGGTATTGTTTTACACTGTTATTGTTATACCTCACAGTTCTCTCTATCTCTGCAGTAGGGGGACTGATGGGGTGATGGGGGTCACTTGTAGTGTTTTGGTTGGTGGTGCGGTCATTAAAAGGTTTTTATGGGTTTGGAAAAGGTGCCACTTTGCAGTGCACTTGTGGGTGCAAGATGTGCGTGTCTTTGCACAGGGACAATGCCAGGTGTTTTTTTTTTTTTGTTTTTTTTTTTTTTGAGGTTGTGTGTCACCATGACTCTTCCTAAGGTGCTGTAATGGAATAGTTTTGGTTCATAAATAGAAAGAGAAATATGATTTTTGGAGCCACTAAGGTCCACCAACACAGACAAGGGGACATGCGCTTTCTCTGCTTCTTGTTGCCTCTTTTTGCATGCTTCCACCTTGAAGTCACTAAAGAAATGGTTGTCCAACATTTCCTGGAGGACCTCGTGTTGCAGTGGCTCCTCAGTGGCAGTGGTGCTGCAGTAGTCCAGCGAACGAATATGGTGGCACATGCTGTAAGAGAGGCCACTCCTTTGTGCAAGCAGATGATACTGACGACAGTCCTCCATCTCACATTTTGTGACATGTTGCTGGCTCCATGTCTTACGCTGCACTTGTACTGGGACACTGAAACCACATGCTGTTTTTCTGACCGCATAGAGGCCATTACTCAGGTCAACACATGTGCTCTTCAAGTGAGATTTGGCTGTTATATCTTTTGGTTGACCTTGTTTCCTTTGTGTATGTAAAACCAAATTCTGTTTGTATAACACCATGGAGCAGTGAGGGCACTTCACGTGGGATGATGGCAGTTCCACAGTGACTTCTTCCTCTGGAGCTATGGGGTTGTAGGTTGTAGCTGGGGGTGATTGACCAAAATCTGTGGGGGTCTTGGGTGGTGCTGTGAGTGAGTAGGAGTGGTCTGTGGTCAGTGCAGACACAGAAGGTGGAAGTGAGTATGAATGTTCCACACTGACTGATGGTGATGGTGATGCAATACAGTCCTCCAGAAGGTCTTTTAATGTAGGTGGGTCTCTGGTGATGGTGGCTTACAAGGTGGCACCAATGAGGGGTGGACCACATCACATTTTTTATGACACTCAGTCAGATGCACTGTTATGCTGTCTTTTCGAATTATCTTGGTGTCACAAAATGGACAATGGAAATGACCTCCATCTCAGGAAGTAGAGAGAACAGTAGTAGCAGAACATCAATTGTAAAACTATATGTAGGGAATAGTAGTACATATAAATATGTAAGCTATAATACTAATACTAGTTATTACAATAATAATAATAATGATAATAATGATGATGATGATGATGATAATAATAACAATGTGATGAATGTTTGATTGATTAGGTGAGTTATAATAATCCACAGTGGAAGGTTCAGCTATGATCAGCGATCCATGCACGGCCACAGTCCATGGGAATCTGCAGGATGACAAAGCAGAAAGACTCTGGGGAAGGAATCAAGTCAGTAACAGGCATTAATGGAACATAAACATCTGAGGAGAGAGATGAAGAAAGAGAGGAACTCAGTGTGTCTTGGAGTCCCCCAGCAGCCTAAACCTATAGCAGCATAACTAGGGGCTGGTCAGGGCAAACCTGAGCCAGCCCTAACTATAAGCTTTATCAAAAAGGAAGGTTTTAAGTCTACTCTTAAATGTAGAGATGGTGTCTGCCTCCCGAACAGAAACTGGAAGATGGTTCCACAGGAGAGGAGCTTGATAACTGAAAGCTCTGGCTCCCAATCTACTTTTGGAGATCTTTGGGACCACCAGTAAGTCTGCATCTTGAGACCTAAGTGTTCTAGTGGGATGGTAAGGTACTATAAGCTCTTTAAGATATGATGATGCCTGATCATTAAGCGCTTTGTATGTAAGGAGAAGGATTTTGAATTCTATTCTAGATTTTACAGGTAGCCAGTGCAGAGAAGCTAATACAGGAGTGATATGCTCTCTTATCCTAGTTCCTGTAAGTATACAGCAGTGCAACTCAATATAACACTGGTTAAATTATGGCAAGCTTATACATGCAAAAACACATTATCAATCAACATTACTGCAACCTATTTAATCCCAAATTTTTCCCAGACATGAAAATATCCAAATCATGTGTCATTGGTAACCCTTTGAAATAATCAATAATAATTTTTTTTAAAAATTGTGGAAAAGTAGATGAAAAAGTGTGTTTTATGACCGGTCACAATTGTGACCGGTGGGATAATGTGTTGTATTCTCAATTAAAGGTGCTGAAAGTGCTTTAATGCTTTAAATTGTACTTTAGTGCTATATTAATTGTAATGTTGTCATTATAACATTTTAGTGCAACATTCACTAGAAAACGTATATTCCAGTCATGTGATTCATTCACATTGAACATGAAATATTTAGGAACGATGTCCCCTGTAGAATACACATTCAAGTAGAGGCCTAATTAAACAAAATAAAATATATTCTGTGCCAAGGTAGATTAGAAGCAGGTATAAAGAGGTAGGCTTCAGAACAAATCCAACATATCAAGAACTTCACTCAAAGTGAATCTAAAAGAAAGAAAAAAGTAGAAAGTTAGGTACCACAAGAATTTTGTATGTATAGAAATACAGTGCTTAACAAATTTATTTGACCACCTGTCATAAAAACGAGAAAACATAAATATTTTAGAATTCTTTCAAAAACTTGTTTAAAACTAAAAAAGCAATTGTTATTTATTTGGCAAATAACAAACTGAAACAAATAAATAGTCCTTTTTCACACATAATAACCAAAAAACTTCATATTTTGTATGGCCTCCTTTGGCCTTGATAACAGCTTGCATTCTTGCTGGCATTGTATCATATTCTAAATGAAGAATATGGGATGGCTCAGTCACTATCCTCTGGGCTTGCCTAAGAACAGTTTGTTCATAAATGGACTGCAAGGTCTGATAGTCACTTTTCTCCATCACCTTCATGGCTGTGTGCACCACACGAGTCTGTTTCAACTTTACAGTAAGGTTGCCATACCAGGCTGACATCCCATATCAGAGCAAGCTCTCCAGTGCCGCCTGGTAAAGTAAAAATATGATGCTCTTGTCCACACCATACAGTCTCAGTCTGCACAAGAAATACAGTCTTTGCTGTAAACGGGAACACAGACTTTCCACATAGACATTCCAACTAAAAGAGTTATCTAAGTGAACTCCGAGATACTTATATGAGCTGACCTGCTCAATGGGTGAGTCATGTATGACAACGGGACTGTAGTCCCCTTCTGATCTCGGGTCTAAGACCATCTCTTTAGTTTTTTGAACATTCAAGATGAGATGGTGAGCATCAGACCATTGCACAGTGCTCTATTTCAGAAAAATAGGCTGAAGGCTAGAATCTTTATGCAGTAGGCTGAGGATGGCGGTATCATCAGAAAATTTATCAATAGGATTAAAATCCAGACTTTGACTTGGCCAGTCCATCAGTTCCAGTACTCCAGATTCCTTTTTCTTGGTCAAACTGTCTCTACACAGCTTTGAAGTATGCTTGGGGTCATTGTCTTGTTGGTATATGAACCCACGACCAATCAGATTCTGTCCAGAAGGGATTCCATGATGCACTAAGATGTTGTGGTAGACGTTCTTGTTCATGATACCGTCGATTTTCACTAATTAGCCCACGCCGTTTCCACAAATGGAACCCCATACCATAATGGAATCTCCACCGTGTTTCACTGTGGGTGCAATGCATCAGGCATCAAAACGTTCTCCAGCTTTTCTGCAGACATAAACACAAGGATGCTGACGGAAGAGTTCAAACTTGGACTCGTCCATCCAAAGTTTCTTCTTCCAGTCATCAACAGTCCAGTGTTTGTGCTCCCTGGCAAACTTGAGGCGTTTCTGGATGTTTACAGGCCTAAATAATGGCTTCTTAGCAGCTAGTCTTCCCTTTAAGCCTTGTTCTGTCAGTCATCTTCTTATGGTCATTCTGGAGACTTTCTCAGACTCTGATCTAAAAGCATTTATCTCTGCCTGAAGATCAGCAGTGGTCTTCCTTCTGTCTCTACTACTTAAAATCTTGAGGTGTCTGACATCTGCTTCAGTTAACCTTTGTTTCCTGCCTCTTCCTTGGCACATTTTGTAAGTACCAGTCTCGGCAGTTGACTCCAGAGTATACTTGACCACACTGTGAGAACACTCTGTCTTTCCCTATTTGTCTCAGAGACCATCCAGCATCATGAAGTGCTTTAATACGGACTCTTTCATTTTCAGTGAGCTCTCGACGTTTTACCATTTTGAACAGGAATGAGGAATTTCAAACTGAATTCACCTTTTTAGACCCAAATTTGAGCCAGCTCACTGGGCTTACATCTTATTCAAGAAGTAATAATGTGCTTTACTATTTTTTCTTTTTTCTTTTTGTAAAACAGTAAATTTGAAAATTCATGGATAACAATAATAATTATATTTTAGCATTAAAAATATCATTTCGGTTAAAGAGCTTCTACATACTGGTGTATTAACCATTACAGAAACATAAAAAATGATTTTGGTAATTACTAATGCTGTTAATTTAGGGCAGCTGTGGCATAAACCTTACACTGGGGGATGGTCTAATAAATTTGTTAAGCACTGTATGTGTACACCTAGATACAACGTGCTATCCCACCGGTCACTATTGTGACCGTTAACATGTTTACTCATTCTGCAAACACACCAAACAAATTTGAGTAATTGCAAATGCATATATCATTACTAGACACCATAAAGATCATGTCTACCAAAAATCTTTGTCCTATGTTTATTTTAACATACTTTACTATCCTGTTCTTTGGGAGCTTTGAGGCAGCCATCCTCTTGTCAAGGTGCAACCAGGAAATAAACAGCTCTGGTCATGTGACGATTTACTCGAAACGTGTGACACTGCACACATTTCATCCAAACATTGTATTATTTCAATATTTACTGAAAATGCATTGAAAAATCACTTAGTAACATTTTTAGAGCCTTATAAATAAAAATATTTTTTATTTTATGGTCACTATTGTGACCGATGGGTTGAGATGGGTTAAATGTAAAATTATATATATAAATCACAGAGGAAACACTATATATGTTACTTATCTGAACCGATTAATATTGGCTAATAGAAGTGAGTGTGTGCAAAGATGTTTTACACCCCAACACACAAAAAAGGCAGATAAAATGGCCATAGGACTTCGCCAAATTTATACTTAAAAGCGCACTTTCTTTAGCTAAGCTAACGTTAGCCCGGACCATCGAGTCGAGCGGAGAAACAGCCTTCCCAACTCATGTCACTCTAATTCTTCGATATATTACATTTTTAGATAGCATAGAATTGTATCTTAGATCACACGCTACACTTTTTAGATAGAGGATAATTAAAACACTCTTTCTCTTACCGTTCTATCTCTTTGTATCTTCGTATCATCCCTACAGTCTCTTCGATCTACCATCTGGACGTACCATAAAGACGGAGCGCCAAATAAGTAACAAGATACACAAACAAGACCAACTTCCGGTTGTGACTTCTGGTATGGAGTAGAACTATGGCAGCACCCTTGTCTGCCATCTTCCCAGCAGATGGGTCCCTCTCGTGGTCTATAGGTGCACATGGATTTACATGGAATTTTATGGACAGTTCCCAAAGTCGCTGCGGTCATTAGTGAATGTTGTTGAGGACAGCGATTCCCTCGCTGATGATGACGACGCGACCAAAAAAAAAGGTAAGTCTCAGCAAACGCATTGAACTCTATGTTGTGTTGGTTCTTTAGATGTTTGCTTGTGTGTGTTTTCGTGACGTGGTATCGGGTGTGGAGTAGTTTCGCGAATATGAACATGAGTACGTGAGGATAGCATCAGACCGATACCCGATGCTGGTATCAGTATCGTGCATCCCTAATTATTATTATTATCATTAGTAGTAGTAGTTTTTTTTTTTTTCTCCCCAGTTTTGTTGTTGCTAATTCAAACTCCCCCAGTGTATGACGCCTGCCAACTTCTACTGTTTGGTACAAAGACAGAAGCTTGTTAAGAAAAATGTCAGGCTGTAATTGAGTTCGGGCTGATATATGCTAATGAGGGACAGGTTCGGGTTTGATTCGGACAGAATTTTGTCGGGCTTGGGCTTCAACTTTTCAGGCCTGATTAAAGTTCTATTATAGATGCAAGACAAAACTGCTGGTTTTGAATTTTTGTCATTTTTGCTTTTTAATCTCCAGGACTCTGCAATTCACAACAAAAACAACAAATCTAATTTAATGTAATTTTTAATGCAATTCTCTTTCTTTTTCTTTTTCTTCTTCTTCTTCTTCTTCTTCTTGTGTGAGAGGAGTAAGAGTGGAAGAGCTGAGTGAATGAGACGTTTTCCTTCCTTTTTTTTCTTGTTTTGTCCTTTGTTCTTTGATGTAGTGTGTAGTTGGTTTTGTATTAAGTGTTTGGTAGTGTGTTCCATTAGTTTTATTTCAGTTTATATGTTTGTTTTGTGTTTTTGCCGGCCAGGCTTTGACCGGTTGGAAAGCCACTCAGAGGCCGTCATGGCATCTAGTGGTTTCTCCAAGCTGTCACGGAAGCACGGCATCAGAGCATGGTGCCAGCTCTCCGTGCAGCGTGGAGGAGGTGGCGTTGGCTGTGGGGGAGATCATCGGGCACGGCTCGGTGAGGTCTGCTGCTCGGATGAACAAGGCAGTGGTCTTGTTTTTAGAAAAAGTGGAGCAGGTGAACATGTTGGTGGAGATGGGGATCACTGTAAATGGGCTGTTTGAGCCGGTGCTGCCGCTGATGCAGCCGGCATCAAGGATTATGCTCTCGAACGTGCCTCCATTCATCAGTGATGAATTCCTGATGTCAGGAGTAGAAACTATTCGTATTGACCTGTCCCACATGGACTGAAAAACAAGTATTAAACTTTTAAACTCTCTGAGGAAGCATTAATCTTGCAACACATAGATACATCCTTAGTGACAGACTTATGAACTAACGAAACTGCCGTGATGAACTCCAGATCATGCTTGTCCTTAGTGATGAACTTATGACCTAATGAAACTCCACAGATACTCGAGATGAACCCCAGATCACACTTCCCCCTTTTTTGCAACATTCTAGAAGTAAATGGACTATTGGGCAATAGGCCAGTCAAATTTGGCATTAGACTGGGATATGAAACTCTACAGACAGTCACGTACAGAATATCAAATTTAGGCAAAACACTAGGCACCTAGCTGTTTTACATTTCAGGGCGCTGTCCTCCAGGATTGGCGGAGACGCGTGTCGGAAGGATGAGACCTGCCCGGTGAACCAACGAAGGGAGAGCTAAGTCTAAACCACGGCCCTCCCCACCACTATAGACCAATTAGATAGTTTGCACATTTCTAAATAAAATACCATGTATTTCTAAAATTCGTCACTCTTTCTTTGTGAGGTGGCTACAGCTAACTGCTAACGCGGACTGTTGGTTTCTGAACAAAGAAAGATCCATGTACATGTATTTCTATTCTGCCAATGTCAATTAAATACTTTGAATCAGAAAGAGATCGTCTCCTGGGTTCCTTGCAACAAAAGAACACGACTCAACACTGATCAAAGAGCTGTCTCGTCATGGAAAGGTGATATCACCAATTTAAAAAATGATGTCGGGTTGTAAGTCACCGCTGTTGAGACACATAGTGTCTCACCGCAGGCAGCTCCATATGATTTTGAATAACAAGACAGAGGAGTTTAATTACCGCTTCATTGTACGTGTGCATGATTTTGATTACACACTGTTTGCTACATCTTCTCCTCTGCGATGTTTTGGCTGTGGTGAGGAGGGACATCTCAACAGAGCTTTCCCTAACCGTGCCGGCTCCGCAGGGCTCAGCCGGGGGGACGGCAGCTCCCGCCGCCACCGCCACCGCCTTCGAGCGGCCCATTCCTGCTGCACGGCGGAGGCGGCCAGGTGCCGCAGGGCTTGATGGAGCTGTTAGTACCTCTGGCTCGGATGGAGCGATGGCTGAGCATCAGGTGGAGGAGAAACAGAGCCAGGATGGTGATTGCACTGAGGTGAGTAGTGAGAGGGAGAGTGGGGCAGGTGAAGGTGTGGAGATGGTAGTCAAGGTGATAGGTGAGTTGGATGAGACAGGTGAAGTGACGGGTGAGTTGGATGAGACAGGTGAAGTGACGGGTGAGACAGGTGAAGTGACGGGTGAGTTGGGTGAGACAGGTGAAGTGATGTGTGAGTTGGGTGAGACAGGTGAGGTGACGGGTGAGTTGGGTGACAGGTGAGGTGACGGGTGACTTGGATGAGACAGGTGTGGTGTTAGGTGAGTTGGGTGAGGTGACAGGTGAGTTAAGTAAGACAGGTGAGGTGACAGGTGAGTTTGGCAAGATAGGTGAGTTGTGTGAGGGGGGTGTAGCTGCTGAGGCTGGAGTTATGGAGACCTGTGTGTCTGAGTGGACGCCTGCTCCTGTGAAGCTGCGCAGTAAACGTAAGAATGTGCTGAATGTTGTGGTGGGCTGTAAAACTGGTCGACTGGATGGTAGACCGACTGCTGCAGACAGCAGTGACAGTGACGGTTGTGTGTCTGACTGCAGTGAAATGTCTCACTCCCAGATAACTGCCAGTCAGGAAAACTTGTATTGTATCCTGCAAAAATGTTTAAATTGTTCCTGCAACAAACCAAAGGCATGAAAGGTCTCGATCTAGAGCAACATTTTCCAGATAAACTTACATTTGATAACTCAGCAAAGCATCTCATTAAAAACAGAGCAACATCAGATCTCACTGATCAAGAGATATTTAGATTGAAAAAACAGATGATTAAAGTGAGAAAGCAACTTAGTTTTTAATGATGATGAGGATGTTGGCTCATGGCCCATTGTTTTTGCTTTTAACATCTCCCTCACAATGGATTCTTTTAGAGTGGGGACGTTAAATGTAAACGGAGCCAGAGAGGCAAAGAAAAGGGCTCTGGTGTTTGACACAGCACGCATTAAACATATTGTTTTTACAAGAAACTCACAGTGGATGATAGACTGGAATAAAGAGTGGGAAGGACAGGTGGTTTTAAGCCATAACACCAGACTTAATGGTGGAGTGGGCT
The DNA here is from genome assembly GCA_034769285.1 of Lutjanus argentimaculatus. Taxonomy (NCBI): domain Eukaryota; kingdom Metazoa; phylum Chordata; class Actinopteri; order Lutjaniformes; family Lutjanidae; genus Lutjanus; species Lutjanus argentimaculatus. Next base: position 1,205,926 of record JAWZSL010000035.1, on the reverse strand, counting down.
TCCTGTTCTCCAGAACTTTTACTCCATCATCCCTGGAGATTGAGCATGTAGTAAAGGTGAGGTGTTTTTTTAGCCAAAGCACAGTTTGAGCATCATACTCTGTTTTTTATTAATATTATGCTGAAAAAATTAATACTAGATTGAACTGCTGTGGCTCGGAGGATTTTTTATTCTTGGGTGGGGATTTTAACTGTACTGAGTATGAGTTTTTAGACCGTAACCATGCAGAGCCTCATCCAGCCTCCCAACACACTCTGAAGCAGCTGGTCTATTATCATGGCCTTGTGGATGTGTGGAGAAGGATGCACACAGATTGCCGACAGTACACATGGTCCCACCTGAGAGAGGATAGGACCTCTTTAGCCAGACTTGACCGTTTTTATTGTTTTAAGCACCATTTTAATGTTTTTAAGGGGTGTAAAATCATGCCAGCTGGTTTTACTGATCATTCTTTGGTTTTATGTCATGTTGTTGTTAAGAATATTTTACCCAAGAGCGCATACTGGCATTTTAATTCGGTTTTTAAAATTTGATAAAGGTTTTAGAGAGGCTTTAAGTTATTTTTGGACTTCTTTTAGACACAGGAAAGGTGATTTTACATGTCTGAGGCAGTGGTGGGACCACGGTAAAACTGAGATAAAAACTCTTGTGTCAGCAGTATACGCTCAATATCACACGAGACACCTGTTGATCTATCAAAGACCTGGAGACTGAGATTGTGGAACTCGAAATAATCAGTGGTTCCACTGGAAAATGAGGATATATTGAAATCCTCAAGTCCAAAAAAATTGCTTTAGCCAACCTGCTAGATACCAAGGTACAAGGTACACTGGTCCGGTCCCGGGTCCAGAACATGACTGAGATGGATGCTCCCTCTAGCTTCTTCTTTGGCCTGGAGAAAAAGCATGGACAGAAAAAGGTAATCCATTCTCTGTTCTTTGACACAGGGCAGGAATTCACTGAACCTGGCCAAATAAGAAGGCGAGCTGTGGATTTTTATTCATCCCTCTACACCAGTGAGTATGAGGAGAATGATGCACTGTTCGAGGGGTTCTGTGGTGAGCTGCCTCAGGTCTCTACGGAGACTAATTCACAGCTGGATCGGCCATTACAGATGGTGGAGCTGCATGCCGCTCTGCACAGTATGCAGGGACAGAGGACTCCCGGCATCGATGGCCTGACTGTTGAGTTTTATAAAGCCTTCTGGAACATTTTAGCACCTGATATTTTAGAGGTTTTTAATGAAAGTCTGGTTTCAGGTTCTCTGCCATTGTCTTGCCGCAGGGCTGTTGTAACTCTCCTGCCAAAAAAAGGCAATCTGCAGGACATAAAGAACTGGCGCCCTGTGTCCCTCCTATGTACTGATTACAAGGTTCTGTCCAAGGCTTTGGCTAACAGGCTGAGAGAAGCTATGGAGCAGGTCATCCACCGGGACCAGACCTACTGTGTGCCTGGCAGGTCCATGGTAGACAACGTCTACCTAATTCGAGATGTTTTGGAGGTCTCCAGCTCATTGGGCATCAATATTGGTCTCATTTCACTGGACCAAGAAAAGGCATTTGACCGTGTTGAGCACAACTTCCTCTGGAAAGCCATGGTGAAGTTTGGGTTCAGCACTGGTTTCATTGCCAAGATCTGGACGTTATGCAGTGGCATTGAGAGTATACTGAAGTTCAATGGCAGTTTGTGTGCTCCTTTCAGGGTGCATAGGGGCATCCGGCAGGGCTGTGCTCTGTCTGGGATGCTCTATGCACACTCCCTTGAACCCCTCCTCTTTAAAATTCGCACAAGCATTGATGGCCTGATTTTACCTGGTTTTAGGGAGAACATTGTTTTATCTGCTTATGCGGATGACATTATTGTCCTGATAAAAAATCAAAAGAATGTTGATTTTTTAGTTAATTTAACTAATTCTTTTAACACTCTGTCTGCAGCGAGGGTGAACTGGAAAAAAAGTGAAGCCCTTGCTGTCGGTGGATGACGTGACGGCCTCCTAGTTCTTCCCCAAAATCTGTCTTGGAGAAAAGACGGTCTAAAGTATCTTGGTGTCTTCCTTGGGAATGAGGCAATGACTAGAAGAAACTGGGAGGGCGTCACAGAAAAAGTAGAGGGAAAACTTAATAAATGGAAATGGTGTTAAGAAGTGTCAAAATTAAACAAGGCAGGTGGACCCAAAAGCAGACTTGGAATGCAGATGGCAGAGTTTAAAATGATTTAATCACAAAAGAAAAGTAACAAAAAAGTGCAGGCTGACATGTAGTTGAATTTCAGAACACAAAACAAAACAGGAAAAATCCAAAACCATAAAAGTCCAAAAAACACAGAAGGGAACACAGACAAGACTCCCAAAACACAAAGAAAATACTGACCAGGATCAGGAACTAAAAGCAAGACACAAAATAATCCATAAGGGCAAAAAGCAAAAGGTCCAAGAAAACAAGAGCAGGTCCACAAAAGCAAAATGCAAAATCAGGTCCAACAAAGACAGGATGACACATCGGGCAACACACACAAACTGACCAAGAAACAGAGAAACGCAGGGACTAAATGCACAGAGAACTAATCAAACACAGGTGGACAAAGAGGTGAAACAAATGACAATCAGAAGAGCGGGAAAAGGACAAAGACAGGAAGTAAAGACAAGACACATGAAGGAGAACCAAGACTACAAAATAAAACAGGAAATGACCAACAAAATCCAAAACCATGACAAATGGCTGCTCCCTCAGATGTTTTATAGAGGTAGAGCTTTTGTGCTAAACAACCTTGTAGCTTCAACGCTGTGGCACCGCCTTGCCTGTATGGATCCTCCATCAGGCTTATTGCCCCAGATCCAGGCAAAAATGGTTCATTTTTACTGGGATGGTTTACATTGGGTGCCACAGGGGGTGTTGTTTTTACCCAGAGAGGAAGGGGGACAGGGCCTCATCCACTTGGCCAGCAGAACTGCCACCTTCAGATTACAGTTCATCCAGAGGTTTTTGACAGGACCAGCAGATCTGGTGTGGAGGGAAGTGGCCAGCTGCATATTCAGACACGTGAGTAATTTGAGACTGGATGCTGCGCTGTTTTTAACTGATCCTAAATTTTTAAAGTTAAATGGCTTACCTCCATTTTATCAAAGTGCTTTTAAGTCATGGGCCTTGTTTAAATGCAATTCAAGGAAAAGCTCTAACTCTCTGTTCTGGTTGTTGAAAGAGCCACTAATTCATGGAGCCAGGCTGGATGTCTCCAGTGGAGCCACACCTGGGCTGACGGCAGCACTGTGCTGAACCAAGACCCTGGTCCTCAGACAACTGGTGGACACCGTGGGGCCAGTGTTGACAGACTCCCAGGCTGTGGCCTCTCAGGGTGGCTCAGAAGGTCCTGGGCTTTTGGAGGCAGAGGCTCTCTGGGAGAGAAGCCTCCTCATGGACTACAGCCGAGGGACTGAACCTGACCAAGGTGATCCGTTTCCAGAGGTTTATATAAGTCCTCAGTTTGGAGAGTTGGATGGACCTCTCCTAAAAGACCCCAAGAAGCTCAGCTTGCACACAGCTGACAGGAAAACCCTCTACAAGAACTGTGTGAAAGTGATGAACAGAAAGGGACTGTGAGACAGAGCGCCCACTGCATGGGCTGGCAGGCTAAGAGGAGATGGGATGGGTCCACAGTGGAGAGTTCTATACAAACCTCCCGTCAAGAAAAGAACAGTCGATCTCCAGTGGAGGATTTTACATGGTGCCATCGCCTCAAATGCTTTTATTTCTGCTCTTAATCCTGCTGTGTCAAACCAGTGCCCATTCTGTCACCTCCGTGAGACAGTTTTTCATGTTTTTAGTGAGTGTAAGAGACTCACAGTGCTTTTCACTCTTTTAACAAATGTTTTTCATCTGTTTTTTGCATCACAAAGTTTGTTTATGATGCAGGATACAAGAAAATGAATCAGAAAAAATGGCTCCTAAAATGGCTCCTAAATTTTATTTCTGGTGAAGCTAAGCTGGCAATTTATGTGTCCAGGAAAAACAAAATGGAGGACAAAGCAGGTCAGGAGGCAGCCTCAGTGTGGCGCTGCAACATTAGGTGCAGACTGAGGCTAGAATTTGGGTTTTATAAAATGATCAATGATTTAGACAGTTTTAAAAACTTGTGTATTTTTTATTCCTAGGTAAAATATATATTTTATTTTATAGGTAAATTCTGTATTTTATTTCATAGGTAAAATCTGTATTTTTTTCAGGCACTTTTTTCTTTGTTGACAATGTGAAATGTATTTTGTGAAAATGCAAATAAAGTGTTTTGTAAAAATCAATCAAAAATCTTCTTCTTCTTCTTCTTCTTCTTCTTCTTCTTCTTCTTCTTCTTCTCCCTCCTCTTATTGGTATTGAGGTAATCTCAACTTAATCATACAGCATAATAAGACATGCAATATGTTGCAATGTTATTTTATCATTTCCATTTCCATAAATTTAATTGGCTTAAAGATGTGTGTGCCAGCATTGTTTATTGTTAATGTATGCAGCCAGTTAGACAAGTGGATGAACAAAAATAGGTGATGCAGAGCCTCATATGAATAGGTTGATTATTTTGTGATCTGTTGGTAATGCCTTAGAGCCTTGTATAGGTAGATTGATTGCTCAGTGATCTGTTGGTAATGCCTCAGGGCTCCGGTAGAGGGAGACGCGCTCTGCGGTCTCAATCAATACAACAAGTGAACGACAGAGCTGCATGTGTTTTTCCTCACTCCTCTCTCTCTACTATTCCCCTGTTTAAGGGCACAACAGTTTCATGTTTGTGAAGTGTTTTCAGTCCAATGAAACAGCAACACTCATTTCATCCTGAAACACAGAAGAGTCTTTTAGATGTTTGATCATTTCCTTGGCTGTGCAGTGGAAACATGATCCCATTTATATTCATGATTCTGTTTCATATAGATGTGGGATCTTTTTTTCTGCATTTTCAGCCAGAAAAAGATCTAAAACTAAAAAATCAGCACTTAATCAAATGAAATATCTTTGTTACACCACTGTTGGGAATGCCAACTATGCTGTGGCCCTGCTGTGAGACTTCAGTGAGGTCTGTAGACAAAGACAACATGAAATTCAGACAAAGAAATATGCTAACCCCCACCACCCCACCCCTCTGCCTCCATAAAGACCACGGAAGCATAATTGAGTTGAGGTCTTTTTTCTGTTCTGTTGCTTTTGTTTTGCTGAGCAGACACAGAGAAATCCCATTTCAAATTAAAATTGAATGACCCCCTCAAGCCCTGCAACACACACACATACACACAACACAAACACACACACACATACACACACAGTGCCTCTTGATAGTTTGGATAGTGGTTGAGTTGTAACAAAGCTCCGGGGCCTACAGTGAGTGATACATGGGGCACAAGGGCTTGAGCGTGCAGACTGCATGTGTGTGTGTATGTGCACAAATAAAAAGAGTTGTGTGTGTTGTGTGTGTGTGTGTGTGTGTGTGTGTGGTGTGTGTGTGTGCTGCTATTGATGTGAAACTCAGAGAAGATTTGGGTTATGAAGTATGGAGAAACAAATAACCTGTGAGGCAAAGCGCAGGGAGAGTCAGTGCTGACGTGGCTGAAAAGTCAAAGCACAGGCCACACTGAGCTGTGGTGTGTGGAGCACAAGAAGCTCAAAAGCTCAAAGGAGCTAAATATGATATACATATATATACATACATATATACATATATATATTGTGTGTGTGTGTGTATGTGTGTGTATATATATATATTTATGGGGAGGGGAGTTCGGCTCACCTAAAAAGGACATGAGCTCCTCTGAAATCCTAATCTGGGACATTTGAGGGGAGCTCTAAAACATGATGGTCCTGAAATAAATAATAATGGTGAAAATATGGCAATGTTGTGTGTTTATTCGCATTATATATTATATATACATATACATTATATTATTTGTATCTTCACTAATTAACACTGCTGTGCATGCTGTGTATGCTGTAGTGTGTGCCACCCTTACCACTGTCCGTGGTTCTGACATGGAGCAGAGCTGATTGATAGATAGACAGATAGAACATGTTACTTCAGTTCCTGTTTGCTTTTCGTTGTTGCAAACTGAACTTTGGGTCTGCATTCCACTTTCTCCCGATTATAACAATCAACAGAAAGAAGGGAAATGACAGGGAAGTGAAGGGACGGTCAGTTAGGAGAGAGTGTGTGAGAGAGAGATGCATGCAGCAAAAAAGCTACATCTATGTGCCTATGATACTTAATGAAGTTCTCCCATGTAAAAACAAATGTAAGTTCATTTTGATTTAAGAACCACATTAGTTTGCATTCACAAAGATCAGATTATGATGTTGATATTGAGGCCAAAACACAGTAAAGGTGTCTGACGATCGCATGTTGAAGTACACCCACCCACACTGAAAGCATCTCTGTTCAAAGTTTTCTCCTTAATGACCATATGGAGCAGATGATCCAGCTTTAGCTACTTTCTGTTGAAAAATAATTTTATTACATTGACTCATCTCCCTGTTCTCTTTTCCCCTTCCGCCCTTGTTGCCTTTCTTTGTCTTTTACCCTTCTTTCACTTCTCTGTTTAGTTTTTTCCACCCTTGGTTCAGTCCGTATTTCCCTCCATTAATGTTCTCTTTCTCCTCATCTCCTTTTAATTCTTTCCTTTGTTAATCTCTTCCCCTGCTGTTTACTTACTTCTTTTCCTTTATGTTCCATCAATTTATGTATTTTTTCTTTTTCCTGCTTTCAGCATTTTCCTCTATCCCTCCTTAGCTTTTCATTAGGAACCACCCATCCATCCATCCCTCCATCCATCTTCAACCACTTATCCGAAATCGGGTCGCGGAGGTAACAGTTCCAGCAGGGGACCCCAGGCTTCCCTTTCCCCGGCTACATTAGCCAGCTCTGACTGGGGAATCTCGAGCTGTTCCCAGGCCAGGGCAGAGATATAATGCCTCCACCTAGTCCTCGGTCTGCCCCGTGGCCTCCGCCCAGCTGGGCGTGCCTGGAACACCTCCCTAGGGAGATAATCAGGTGGCATCCTTACAAGATGCCCGAACCACCTCAACTGGCTCCTTTCTACACAAAGGAGCAGCGGCTTTACTCTGAGTTCCCCACGGATGACTGAGCTTCTCACCCCATCTCTAAGGGAGATGCCAACCACCCTCCTGAGAAAACCCATTTTGGCCGCTTGTATCCGCGATCTCGTTCTTTTGGTCATGACCCACCCTTCATGCCCATAAGTGAGGGTAGGAACAAAGATTCACCGGTAGATCGAGAGCTTCGCGTTCTGTCTGAGCTCTCTTTTCGTCACAACGGTGTAGTAGAGCAAACGCAATACCGCTCCCGTTGCTCCAATTCTCCGGCCCATCTCACTCTCCATTGTCCCCTCACTCGAGAACAAGACCCCGAGATACTTGAACTCCCTCACTTGGGGTAAGGTGCTGATCCTCATCCCAGCCGCTTCACACTCGGATGTGAACCGATCCAGCAAGCGCTGGAGGTCACAGACCGATGATGCCATCAGAACCACATCATCTGCAAAAAGCAGCTTTGCAATCCTTAGGCCACTGAACTGCACACCCTCCCCGCCATGACTACGCCTCCCTTCCTCTGCTACGTCCATTCCTCCCTCGTCTCTCTTTAGATATTTTCATTTTTAAGCCTCTTTTAAGCTTTCTTCAATAAATATATTGAAGTAGGCGTCTTGTCTCAGTCTCAGACAACAAAGACACAAGGATTTTATTTCAAGACCAGTCAAGACCACAACTGCGAGGATATCACTAAATTGCCTGGTCATTGGCTGATTTATTTTAACGTCATTACTGTGACTGGATGTAAAACTTCCTGTATCAATTATAGCCAAAAACTTGACTCATTTCTAATATGACATTTTTTTATCGTCTCTTTCTGTTACCCCTCTCCAACCCTCCTCACTCCAACACAAAGCCATCTGTTGGGGAGAAGATGTCAGCCGAACCACAAAAAGTTCATCTGTAAAACTGTGTCCAAAAGAAAACACACAGCAGTGTCTCAATTCTACAACACATCACTGACTGAGATGGCTGGGAAAGTGTCAAACTTTTATCAGCACTTAGAAAGGTGAGTTTAGATGATGCTAGCTAAGTTTTGTTTTTGCTTATTACAAGCCACATAAAGCTTTGTAGCTAATATATAAAGTTACGTTACATCAACTTTAGCTAACATCAGCTGCGACATAAATGCTTCATGATCGTGGTACCGCTCCCTCACTGTGGTGAGAGAGTCACAGATGTGACAGCACTTGGTCTTGTCTTGGCATTGCCTTGTCTTTGTCTTGGTCTTGACTCAATCTCAATCCCTCAAAGTCTTGGTTCCAACTTGGTCTCATTTCACTCTGATTCAGCCCACACATACACACCAAAAGAACAGTGATTCATTCAAAGCTTTGTTGTAAAAAAAAAACAAACATAAATTGTAATTGTAATTATTATCTTAGAACCATTACCTTTGGTAAATGTATCTTTTCTAGTATAAGTTTAACATTCTTTCTTTTGTTTTGGCCTATACTCATCCTTACAAAAGGAAAAATAATGATTCATTATAACAGAACTTGAGAGGTCACAGAGATGTTCTTCTAAGTAGGAACTATTTTTGAGTTAACACAAAAAATAGGAAAGGGCCCTGATATCAATGCTAAAAATGGCTAAGAACTAGGCTTAGGAACGATAAACCGATATGACCGGATATCCGGTTTTACAGGCGAGAGATACGGCTGTGTCGGTAGCAGACTCCCCAATCGATAGTAATCAGCCACAAATCCTTAGATGAATCGATTGTAGAGTTATGGATCGGCTATCACGAGACTAGGAGTCGGTTGCCTGAGGCTTTACAGTTTTCATCTCTAAAATAACACGAGAGCTGACAAAACGACTGTCGTGCATGCTCCGTAACATTATCTTCGCAACCCAAAGCTAAAAGCACTAACGGCGACGAAAGAACATGCGAAAACATAGTGGATGTAAATGTTGTCAACAGCACGAGCACCGACGCCAGCGACAGCGCCAGCTTGACCGGTGGAAGTGGTGATTCACAGCAACAGATTTTCAGTGCACCAGGAAAACAAAAGTCAAAAGTTTGGAGCGTGTTTGGATTTTTCAAGAAAGATGGAGAACTCGATAAAAGCCATGCTATTTGCAAGTTGTGCCGAGCAGCTCTCAAGTACACTGGTAGTACAACAAATCTTGACTTTCATGCAACGAGAAAACACAGAGACAAGTATGGTGAGTTAAAGACGAGCAACGAGCGGGAGCATGCTAACAGAGCTAGCACACAGTGGAAAACGTATTTTTGACAGTGCCAGAAAGCAAAAATGCTTGTGGAAATGTGGTCTTTTATCTGTTTAAAATAATGTAAGAATGTCATTTTATAGACATGACAAATTTATAGCTTAGATTAAAGTCTACATCAACAAATGTTAACTATCGTATTGTTTTCACACTGTATCGAACTGTATCGTTCTTAAACTGTATCGAATCGTATTGAATCGCTCTGCCTTAAAAAATATATCATTTTTGAATCGAATCGTAACCTGTGTATCTAGATACATATCGAATCGGCTTCATGCCAGAGATTCCCAACCCTACTAAGAACCCAGAAATCAACACTAAAAATGCTTAAAAACCCAAGAACCTCAATATCAACAGTGAAAATTTAGATATCACCACTAAAACTCAGATGCTAAAAATGGTCAAAAACTCAGATATCAGCGCTAAAAATGTTTCAGAACCTAAGAGTCAATGCTGAAAATATGCAAATCTAATGTTGAGAACGTCAGAGCAGGCAAAGTCTCGGAGACCCCCTGTGATTGCTGCCAACTCCCTTAGGGGGCCCAGACCCCAGGTTGGGAACCAGTGATTTAGGTGGTCTTGACTACAACACTGAAACACACACACTCCAACACACACACAGGGTTAACAGCCTGCATGAGACAGTTGCACATTGCTGCTTAAATATTCATACAGACAATTTATGAACTGAGGTTAAAAGGTACTTCAGTAGGAAACGGGCCATGTGTGAGTCAGGGGGGTGGGTGGGGGATGGGGTCATAGAGACAGAGAGACAGACTCTAAAAGTGACCTTAACCTAATCAATAATGAAGTTCGCAGGCTAAATCTGGCTAAATAAAGCACCATGGTGTGGTGTGTGTGTGTGTGTGTGTGTGTGTGTGTGTGTGTGTGTGTGTGTGTGTGTGTGTGTGTGGGTGTGTGTGTGTGTGTGTGTGTGTGTGTGTGTGTGTGTGTGTGTGTGTGTGTGTGTGCTCCATCCAGATCCTGCTCAGCTGACTGTGGAGATCACATGTGGAGACAAAGCAAGCAACACGCACACACACACACACACACACACACACACACACAGACAGATACCTTCCTATATCACCAAAGGGTTGACTCTACTATTACTGACCAGCCTGTTCTCATTCCCAACACTTCATGTACTGTTGATGTGTCACTGCCCCTCAGCGACTCTGATGAGCACAGTACCCCTTAGCAGCTGTATGAGACGCTTTGAGCTGTTAATGTACTATAAAGAGGGACAAGTGCACATTCGAAGAAGGAGGGGTGGATGGATGGATGGCTCAAACAAACACAGGACCCAGGAGGACACGGTTCGGTCTCATGTGAAACCAAAATGATATTAAAAGTTACGTGCATCATGTGACTTTTGTCTTGTTGCTTCATTGTTGTTGCTTCATTGAGGTCACATGACATACCCAACATAACGTAGTTATGATAATTCCAAACATAGTCTTAACCTAAACCGAGCCAAACTGTGACTCTTTCACAGCATTAAAGGGATAGTTCACCCCAAAAATGAAAGAAAATTCAGTTTCAGTTCCCTCAAGTTTTTTTTTTTTTTAATTGAAACAATTACCAAAAATGACCAATTACCCTGACCCTGTCCACCTGTCTATGACCTGAACACAAACTAGAACCCAAAATAGAATTATATCATGATAAGTTGTCATTAGATTTGCACATTACAGTCCAGAAAATTTCTGGAAGCAAAGGTCCAGAACATCATAATGTCTAACTTGCATTATGATTTAGTGTGATATATACTGAAGTAGCCTAGTAGTTGTATCAATGTCTACATGTAATCAACACCTGACTGTCAAATCAAATAAAGAAAGTACAATTCAAAAACATTTTGACAATATTTATTGCCACTTAACATTGAACTATACAGATATGCATTTAAAAGTGTCGGTACAGCTTGAATTTTGCTTTTTTGTTGTTAACTGTTTCACATCTTGACTTAACAGTCTCAACTAGGGCTGCAGCTATCGCAGCTAAACATCCTACTGATGAAGAAAGTCAACAGATCAGACAGACAGGGTAAGAGAAACACACTGACCTCCTCTGTGTGTGTGTACTGTATGTGTGTGTATGGAGGAGCTGCATTGGCACAGAGAAGAGAGAGCTGCAGCCGTGTGATAATAAATTACATCAAAACTTAAACGTCGTGACTTATCAAGGTCTGGTCTTTAATAATTCAACTGTTTAATACCGCATTTCAGTACCCACCCCTATGTACGAAACACAGTGCACTGTACAGTTGTTCAAATTCAAACGAGGCCTCGAGGCAAAAAATTCCAGGTCCGTCTGGGTCCGCACTCGGACCACGGTCTGCCTGTTAGTGACCAGTGCTCTATACAAACAGACACAGTGCTATCCCTGCTGGTGTCATTTAACTAAAAATATTTTTTAAAATGCAGCAGTTTTTCAGTAGTGAGTTATACTAGATTCTAGATTTACATATTCACAACTTTCCAGGTAATTATTTATAATTAATTAATTAATTAATTATTATATTGCACCGAGGGAGGACTCACACACAGAAACAAAAACCACTCTTGACTTGAGTCTTGATTTTAAATACCTCGATGAAACTTATGACAGGGCTGTACAGACACACACACACAGACACACACACGTCTCAGTGGCAGTGGGCAGACATCATGCAGTCACAGGGTCAGCATCCTCAGTATTATATGGCTGTCTCTGACATCACTAAGTGGACTCAGTGTTAACAACTGGGACTTCACTTATCGACACTGAAGAAGCCAGAACCTGCTGCTGAGCACAAGGTCACAGATCCTCAATGACCCTGAATGGAACACCAATGATTTGTTCTCTGCTTTACCTTGTCATCAGACAGCCTTTTCAATGGGAAATATGTTATATGAGCCTAAATATGTGTGTGTGTGTGTGTGTATGTGTGTGTGTGTGTATGTATATATGTGTGTGGGTATATATATATATATATATGTATATATATATGTATATATATATATATATATGTATGTATGTATGTGTATGTATATAGTTACACCACAAACACCAAAAATAAAGTGAAAATATTAGAAATTTATAAACTTAAACTGATTTTCTTAGCTGGTTAAAATACAATGGCATGATGACACAATGGAAAATGGTACAATGATTGTGGAATAAGCAGTGCATATAAATGCTGTGGCCGGTAGCTCTTTCAAATTTCACTATACTTTTCTCTTGATCTGTCTTTTATTCAGCTTTTTTGCTGAAACATGTATAACCTGACAGAAATATACTTGTAGGCACTGGAAAAGGAACCGTGGGGTCTGGATTAAAGAGCAGTGGACCCTGAGACACAGCTGCAACTCACAGCCAAATCAGCTGGACGCACCAGCGCACACCACTCCAGGACGAGAGGAGAAGAATAAAAGCCAGACCACAGCTGGGACTTAAAACTGCTCCTGGCTAATGTCTGGTCAGTAAAATGAATGGGACTCTGGCTGGACTTACAATTGGAAACCAGAGACTGTTCTGCCCACACAGAGAGTCCTGCTCCACAACACCCTGGATCAAGCTGCTGCACTTGACCAGTTCTAGACTGAGCCGATGCAACAGGCCAGACTCCTGCAGGATGAGGGGAGGAGGACTCTGTGTTTACATTGATGCTGCTGGACAGTGTTTCTCTGATGTGGGAATTTTTAGGTTAAGATGTCGACGATATTATCATCACCATTTTGTGGCTGCTGGTTAAATTCAACCTGATGTAAATTCAAAAAGTGTTTTATTTTATTTTGTTTTATATTTTATCCTTTTCTACTCTGAATTTACTTGTCTCTATATATGTTGTATGTGTTGGTAGCATGAAGGAACTACAACTCTCATTTCATTGTGCAACCCTGTGTTGTGTAATGGTAATAATTAGGGGCCAGGCAGCCTAAGCTGCCAGGACCTTATTGTTATCCTGAATGTTCTTCTTTCTTCTTCTTCTTCCTCTTCTTCTTCCGAGGAAATCCTACTTCCCATGTGTGAAAAATCACCAAACTTTGCACAAAGGTCCAGTCCCATGTCAGATTGCCTCAGCTGCAAAAACAGGCCAATAGTCCTGATGGTGGCGCTACAGCAAGCCTCTAAAGTTCAAAATTTTGAAAATTCATAACAAATCAACCATATGTGCTACAGCTTTGGAACTTTCACCAAAATGTAGCCCCAATACTGAAGAAACTTTAATACATTTAAATCTATTGCAAATTATGAAGTCCATCACTCTGTTTTTTTCAAAAACTGTAAAACTTATTAAACCTATCTCCTCCCACAATTTTTGATCAATTGACACCAAACTTGCTACAGAGCATCTTCAGACTGTCCTACACAAACGATCCACACAGATTTTTGATTTATCAAAAATTGAGCCTACAGTGCATCAAAATGTTTGACTGTAAACGGTATTATAAACATATACTTGCAAATTCTTGCTAAGTACATTTTCAATGTTCATTTTAAAAAAATGACAAAATTTTGGAGTCATGGTAGATGATGTTTGGAAAATATTAGAATTTTATCTCAAAAACTGAATTTTTTTACAGCATTTTGAATTTCGCTCTCATGCGAACAATTGGAGTCAATGCAAAAATGTCATTTTTAAACATCAGTTTTTCACTTTTGGAGCCAATAAATCATTGTTAAAAACTAATGACCAACATCTCCATGCTGTCTAGATGCAATTTGTGTATTTTGGGATTTTTGTCTCAATAACTGAATTTTTGACAGCCATTTGAAATCTGCCTTTACATGCTAACAGCTGCTGTCTTGCACACAGGTGACTGGCTTAGTCAATTTGTGAAGCTACAAGTGGTGTTTCCATTTGCCAATTAGCTCAGTGAGATAGAGGATGGTTCTTGGTGTTGAAGGTTGTGAGTTCAAGCCTCAGCTTGTACAACATTTCCATATGAGAAATCTACCCAAACTTTTCACAAAGGTCCAGTCCCATGCCAGATGTCCTCAACTGGAAACACAAGACAATAGTCCTGATGGTGGCGCTACAGCAAGCCTCTAAATTTCAAAACTTTGAAAATTCATAACAAATCAACCATATGTGCTACAGCTTTGGAACTTTCACTTTGAAATTTGCTTTTCCATGGCATGGATGGCTGCTGTCTGGCACCCTGATCCTTGGCTTAGTCAATTTGTGAAGCCACACATGAACTGTCACTTGCCACTTAGCTCAGTGAGATAGAAGATGGACCTCAGTCTCAGAACTTGAGTTCAAGACTCAGCTAAGGCAGAACAGACATTCTAATGTGAAAGTCTTATGTTCAGGTATCATGCTATGTGGATTAGAGACTACTAAGGTTAAATTAATTATGATCCAGGCAGTTTTGCAGAGAGACAAATACTCTATCAACACTTTTATCTCTGCTATGAATCATTTCATTATTGGTTAGCATTACAGTTATTTTCTATATTATGTAAAATTCATATTACCTTTCCCCAATTCCAATCTGGCATCCACAAACATCTCACTTTGTCTGACTAAAGGTCCAAAACCATGATAAAGTAAGATTTGAGGAGGATATCCTCAAATCTGAGAAGGAAATTCCAACACTGATGCCTGAAACAATCAATCCATCATGAAATAGTTGTGGATTAATTATGTGTTTGACTTAATGATTTATTGACTAATCATTGCAGTTGTAGAATTCCTATAATGAGCTAGAAGCAGTTTTAAACATATATACCGCAGAGTTGTCTCTTGCTAATTAGCTCAGTAAGATAGAGTAGAGTCTCTTGTGCCAGAGTTCAAGCCTCAACTGATGTGAAATGCACATTAGAATGCCACCTTTTTTTCATCTTCCTACACTCTGCTTGTTGCTCAGAATTACCTAATTTTGCCTAAAATTGCCCGGCCCCGACCATTGCTGCGCAACAGCTATAATTTACCTTGATATCTCGACGCTGTCCACAGCAGTACATTGCTTAGCTTTGTCCTGTAGTTAATACACTGACTATGGATCAGTACCTCATAAAATCCCACTTCAAAAAACCCTTAAATGTTAAGAAACAAGAAATGCTGATACTAGACTACTTTTTGTTTTGTGAATAAAGTGATACACAAGTTGAATAAGCTGTGGTGTCTGAACCTTTAGAAAGTACAATCCCCACAGTAGACTTTACAGCCACCTGGTACTATCCTACAGAAGCTAACTTAAACCCCTGCTAATAAATTTAAATATTTCATTTATTTTTATTATCATATATGAATGTAATTATGATGTTCTTTCCCTGAGGAACAAATATACATTTGATGACTACCTGACCTGGTATATCATGGCATCCTCACAGCAACTCTTTAATTTTTAACTCCACTGACAATGAACCTTAATGAGAGGAAACATTAGTCCTTTCTTTTCTTTTCCTAAAAAGGAAAAAAAACAAAAAAAACAGACACCACTTTTATGTATATTATATTCTATAATAATCATAGATGATACTGATATTCTGACAATCCTCCACCTATTTCTCATTTGTGTGTTTACTGTCTTTTTTTGTTGGTTTTGAGTTTTTTTTCATCCCGGTTTTCATTCAGCCATAAACATGTGTGTCTCTTTTTTTCTCCCTCAGCTTGCAGTGATAGTGAAGCCTTTCACTGTGCCACCTTCAGTGTGGTCCCAGTCTGTTCCCAGCAGTGGATCTTAGCATTGAAACAGGATAGCTGAAACCCAGAACACCCTGACAGATGATGAAGGTCAAGGGCTGAGGGTCCCCATGTGAAAGCAGCTCCTATTAGTTAGCTGATGCTCTGTAAGTGATCCTAACAGAGTGTCGGTTTCTGGCCCTGGCAGATGCTGGGCTCGTGACCATCAGGACATGCAACTTGTTACATGTGACCTGCAGACTCCCCGAGGCTGCTGGCAGACTTCACAGCACATTTCATTTTTAGCATTATTACATAAGCACACAAAAGACTGTTGATTTTTATTTTATTATCCATTTTATGTTTTAGGAATTTTTTCTTTACATTTTACATCAGAGACATTTTTACATACCTACATCACACAATAGCCACACATAATACCTGCTCTCCTGTTTTGATTAAATCACAAATCTGGAAATATTCCATGCAGAATCACAGCTTATTCTACAATTCATCCTGCCAACTGTGAAACTACTTATCAGGATTGTTGCCAGGGGTGTAGCCAAGATTTTCAAAGTAAGGAGTCCAAGTTCAAGTCAACATTATATTATCTGATCCCATATTTCCATACACATTTCCTAAAAAACAAGAAGACTAAAATTATTACATTTTTATCTCGTAATATAATGTTATAATGTGACAGTGAGAAGTCTCACAGCAGTTTGTTACATAGTCAAATTTTGCACATTGTCATTTAAACTATGATATATGTGTAAATGGATGTGAATTTGTCTTTTTTTGTGACACTCAGCACAACTTTAAGACATATCCATTGTTGCTCACATTTAAAATAAAGGTCTTGGGTAGGTCTAGGCACCAAAACTACCTGCTTAGGTTTAGAGAAAAGAGGTTTGGGTTGGGTTGGGTTAAAATCAGAAATTCTTTTCAACAATAAACACAGACTATATATCACAGAGAAACCGAACCCCATCCTCCTCCCTACTCAGCCTTTCTTGCTCTACACTATGTTTATCCTCATTACTCAAAAATTTTGCCAATTTGTGTACACGTAACTGCTTTTAACTGTGTTCTGTTGTTGTCTGTTTGTTTGTGTAGTCTGTTAATTGTATCAATTGCTTATTATATATGTATTTTGTTTTGTTGTCTTGTAGTATTTTTCTGCTCAACCTGTACTCTCAACATCATTGTAAATGAGGGGCACTGCCTCTGTGATTGCTTGAGATTAAATAAATTAATAATGAATAATAATAATGTGCACAAATCTATAAATGACATTTTGTGACAGAAATTGCTGTGTTAGTGGGTTTGCATTATACACTTTTAATTTTCTGTTTTAATTAGATGTGGAGTCCCTGACCCATGTTTCTATAATATCATACATACTTACATATACTGATTGAGTGATTTCTTTTTTATTTTCGTGTCATGCACAAAAAGTGTCCAACCCCCGTGGGTTTATAAGACACCAAATACAGTTGCAGTGCACAAACATTTTCCTTACATTATAAAATTGCAGTCCATTTCATAGCTCAGTCTTAAACAGAAAATTCTTCCTTCTCTCTCAGGCCTGAAAAATAAAATCTGCCACAAAAAAGGTCCCCTTTCTAAAACACAACTCAAGTTTTGCACACTCATCCAACCAAAAAAAAAACATTTAAGTGAAAAGTACATCCCTTAAGTCATCATAGGCAGGACAGCAAAACAAAAAGTGAACCTCATTCTCGATTTCACAGAGTTCACACAACAAACAGAGTCTTTCCTCTTCTGGAGTGGCATTAAACCTGCTGGTTTCTATGTTCCTGAACGTAACTGCGCACATAACGATCTTTGTCCTTTGTTTAAATTATACTTCACGTAAGATTCTACATTCATTGGTTTATACCATATATCAACTGACCATTTTTCTTTATACATGAGAAACATTTTACTTCTAATTTCCTGAATATTACAAAGTAACTTGTTATAGAAAATAAATGACAAGTCATTTGAATGAAGCAGGGATTTCATCTCATAGGCCCAGGGATGACCGTGTGAAATGTCTCAATTAAATATCTTTTTAGTAAGTCTGTGTTCTGACATCCTCACAAATCTATTCCAAAGTCGAAGCATTTCAGTTTTATGCCTGATGTTTGGAGGCTCCCATCCCATATCTCCACTGATGGCCAAAACTGAAGAAAATTTAAGAACTCCCAAAAAGGATCAAATAGCTCTATAATGTACAGTGTTGCGACTTGAATGTTCACGGAAGCCCCAAACACCAGAAGCATAATCAGACACAGGACAAACATGCATTTTAAAGTTGTGTATAGGTATTGAATCCCAGAGTACCACAATGTTTAACTTTGTTCAGTACAGATCCTAGGGCTCTCCCTGCTGAATGAGATAATGCACTAACTGCATCCTTGAATGTCATGTGCTCATCCAGTGTCAGACCAAGATATTTATAGTGATCAGTATATGACAGCATTACTGGACCAAGATTAAAAACCTGAGAACTTCTCTCAAATGATTTCCGTCTAAAATGCACTATTTGTGTTTTGTCTTGATTTACCACTAGTCTCCATTTCCAGCACCATTCCACAACAATGTTCAGCATAATCTGCAAATCTTTTTGCTGCTCCGCAAGTAAAACGACATCATCCATGTGCAGTAATATTCCCACAATCTGATCATCAACTTTAACTCCCAAACCAGACGCTTTAATTTGAAGAGCTAAATCATTCACATAAATGGAAAACAATGTTGGGGACAAAATATCGCCCTGCTTCACACCAAATTGTTGAGGAAACCATCCAGTTGTGTATTTGTTCACCTGAACACAGGCAGCAGGTGCTTGATAAAGAGACTTAATGGCATAATAAAACTTCCCTATACACTATAATTTAACAACCTGTACTGAAGAAGCTCCCTATCAATCCAATCAAAGGCCTTTTTGAAATCAATAAAACAAACAAAAGTGGACAGATACTTAATTCTTTTTTTTTTTTTAGTTATTTTTTTGGCCATTTTCACCTTTATTAGACAGGACAGCTGGAGAGTAGACAGGAAACGGGGCAGAGAGAGAGAGGGGATGACACGCAGCAAAGGGCTGCAGGCGGGAGTCAAACCAGCGGCCGCTTGCAGAGGACTAACAGCCTCCATACATGGATCGGATGCTCCACCAACTGAGCTAAATGTCCGCCCAGATTACACTTAATTCTTGCACGTATAGTTACTGCATATATATCAATACATGCTCTGTTTTTTCTAAATCTGTTTTGCTCATCCACAAGCAAACCTGTCCTCTCAAGGTGGTCTACAAGTCTGTGGTTTAAAAGTGAAGAATATAATTTATATACACAGCTGACAAGGCTTATTCCCCTATAACTGAGTGGCAGTCTGGGATCATTCTTTGAAGATTTAGGGAACGGTGCAATGATAGTCTTATGCCACTGTGCAGGGATAATGCCACTGTCAAAACAAGACTGAAACAATTCACATAACACATTAAACAACCTTGGCGACTTCAGCACTTCATTGGAGATTTCATCAATTCCAGTGGCTTTCTTTAGTTTGCATTTATCCACAATGTTTTTAACTTCTTCAACAGAAAAATTTGCTTTCAAAAACATATTACAATTATCTACATTAGTTGTCCCATAAAGTTTGCAAATCTTGATTCCAGTAGGATTTGTAAGGTTTTCTGATACCTCCACATCTATTTAATTTTCTTTTACCACATTTATTCAATTCCATATGGACACAATCACACAATCTGTCCTACCAGGCGTCGAAACTCTGTTGCTTATCTTCAAGGCATTTTAATTGCTCAATTAAATCCAACAATATGATGTTGCAAGGACCAGAAGACAAAAATGAATCAGGGAGTGTCCTCAGTGTCACTGTTTTCATAGCATGCGGTAAATGCGAATCTTCCTTCACAAAATAAGGTCTTACTTGAACCCTTAACATAAGTAAAGAATGATCGGGCAATTTACATTTATCCCTCAGTAAGGAGAAACCTTCTCCCCCTAATCTCTCAGTTAAGTCATTTGGGGTAAAAACACAGAACCTAACACAATATTTTAAACCTTCATGTGGGACAATAACATAATCTACTACTGCTTTTCCTTTACCTGAAACTGAAGTAAAATTATCTTTGCCCAAAATTATTCTTAAATTGATCACACAACATCTTGCATCTCTCAAAAAATCAATTAATACTTCCCCATAATTATTAATGGTGCTGTCTAAATTACTTCTCTTGGGAATACTATCCACATCACTTATATAATCATCAAGACTCCCAATACGACTTTTAAAATCCCCACACAAGTAGACTGCATCCACATCAGACAGACTAAACATCAAATTTCTTAAATGCCTAAAAAAGAAATGAGGGCCACTAGATCTTGTAGAAACTTCTGGAGGTAAATAACAGATGAAAATAACAAAGCAGTACCCTGAAAACTTATTTTTAAATTCTAGTGCTAGTATCCCTTCCACTGATTTGTCTTTTACTTTAATTTTGTAAACATCAAACAGTTTATTCTTAACCAAAAAACCAACTCCCCGAGATCCTTTAACTGCTTTTATATGCATTGGTCGATTGTGTCCAAACCAGGTAAAACACAGCAAGCCAATGGATTCATTGTGTTTTAAATGTGTTTCATTAAGTGAGATAACGTCAGGACTATGGTCAAGTAATATTCTTTTTCTGAGCTCATGGTTCCAGACAGTCCAACCATTTATATTCCAATGAACCACTGTGAGATTATCAACATTAGTGGATTGGGCAGTCACCGATCGTTTCTCCACACTCTCTCTCCTCGTCCCGCGGCTCCTTGAACTCTGACTGGCACCGCTCGCTGGCTCCACCTGATCCCTCCTCATCAGCCTCCCACTGCCCGTCAAGAAATATTCCTTTCCAAACAGGAGTTCATTGAGAAGAGTCCTAAAATTCAAGTTGACCAGCCTTTCAGTGAATGAAAACTTGATTGAAATTTTCATTATCTCTCAAAGTCTGCTTACAATGGAGCACAGCCACTTTATCCTGCTGGGCTTGAAATTCCACCTTAATTACACCTGGCCCCCGTCCTCTTGGCCTCATCCTCTCCACGTTAACGATCTCCGACATCGGATCACAGCGTAGCCCCTCAGACAGTAAAGGTTTCCCTCTCTCCACTGGGCTTTCTACTTCAACAAATGGAAGGCCCACAATTATGACAGACACGTCAGACTGAAATTTGAAAGCCGGGCGCTTTGCTTCATTCAGATTCATCTCCATCCTATCCAGCCTTGCAGAAAGCTGCCCGATATCCAAATCAATGTTATCTTGGATTTGCCTTACTTTAACGTCCATCTCGGCTCTCAGCTCTTCATGATTTTCAGCAATAAGTCGCTCTAGACACTCCACTTTGCAATCCAAAAGTTTTTTGAGGGAGGAGTGCACCTCATTAATCTGTGATTTGAGTGAAGCACTCTGTGGTTTGAGCGTCTTAAACTCATCCCGGTGTGACCTGAGCTCTACCAGGATAGCGCTTCTTTCTTCTCTTTAAGCCGTGTAGAAAGATCTGCTTTATCAGTCATATTACTTATAAAAGTATGACTGAGTTTAGCACAGAATTACTCGATGCTTTACTTAAAATATTTATTTTTGTCCGCCGAGCTCGTGGACAACTTTCACTCGCACACTGCAATGCTACGCATGCATAGTATGTTTTAAGTCAGTGGTATATATACTTATATATATACTTATATATATACACTTGAGCCAAGACCTTAACTTCTAACTAAGATAGACTTTTTCCACACCTGCTTTCCTCCAGATTTTAAAGTTACATATAATTAAAGGTCGCAAAAACCCTAATATCACCAAAAACCCGGAGAACATGACCTCAGCATCCTCAGTGGTAGTTACAACCCTGCCTTTGGAGGATTTGGAGTGATGTGCTCCAGACTGCCATCATCAAAACAGCAAATGAGCTGATATATTTTGAAAGTATGCTGTCCATCCCTCCAACCACTTTTAGAAACTATGAAAAAAAGGACTGAAGCTTGGTGAAACAACATTGTGCTGATAACACACTGCATGTTGATTGTTTACTTTCATTTGTCCTGGAAGTGGAACACAATCAGTATAGCAGGCGTTTTGTTTGTGTTTTGTTGACGTCATTAAAACAAGTCAGTGGTACTGATCAACAAACTGTCAGCTCCCTGCAGGTAGGTTGCACCCTGTGGGGCAGCAACAGTCCTCGTTATTAACAGAGCAGGTTGTCCAGGTCAGCAGCAGATGGTCCTTGCTGCCTGCTTGTCCAGAGGGAGACACCGGATCTACTGAGAGATGGAAACATATGAATGGAAAACTGAGTTCTGATTACAACTTTCTCATCCAGCAACATGCAAATAGTATATTCTAAATGTTTTTATTTTTATATTTCTGCATTGTTTAATTTTTATAGTAGGCTTTTCTGCTGCTGGCGTGCACACAGTAAAAACTGAAATTGATGTAAAAATCAACAACAATCTGAATCTGATCACCACCCCCACCCTCCCCACTCTCTGTCACTTCTCAGCCCTTGTCTCATTTCTCCCCTGTGTCCCCAATGGATCTGTCCACCTTCATTACAGGAATGAGAAGCTCCATCTGTGCTCTGGACCCCATCCTATCCAGTCTAGTTAAGAACTGCCTACCTGTCTTCTTCTCACTCGTCATGAAAATCATCAACTTCTCCTTCAGTTTTCCAAGCACTCAAAATGGCTGCTGTCATGCCCCCATCCTCAAAAAACCTGGACTTGACCCTGATATCATGACAAACCTCACCACCCCCTACCCCCACACTCACAACACTGCAGAGAAACTGCCCTCCTTAAAGCCGCCAATGACCTCCTCCTTTCCTCACCTCACTGTGGCTTTTGAAATCATCAACCATGCCATTCTTCTCACCTGCCTTTAATCTTCCCTCAACATCACTGGCACTACCTTCTCCTGGTTATCTAGAAAACCAACAACAGCTGCACCTCCTCCACTGGCTCCCCAGTCCCAAGGTGTACCCGAGAGTTCAGTGCTTGGTCCTCTCCTGTTTATCCTCTCTCCCTCTTGGCAACATCATACATTGGCACAGACTCCACTTCCACTGCTATGCTGATAACGTCCAGAAATACTATTTAGTTTTCTAGCAATTCTAGGTGAAAATCAAGTTTGATTGTGGTACCATATCTTGCCTAAGGTAAAAATCAAACAAACCACAGTCACATTGTTCAGTGTTTCATCTCCTCTTTAAATCATGCATGCAAACAATTTTCCTCCAACTCAACTGTGATAAATCTGACATGATCATTATCAGTCCCAAATCACTTACCAAAACCATCCAAACCTCCACTGAAACCCCTGTGACCATATATCCAGTCCATCTATATGTAAGTGCTCTATTGGCTTATACTGTATGTGTGTAGATGTATAATACTGGTCGTCTGTTGTTTAATATAAGAAAAACTTGATCCCAACCCTTTTTAATTCTTTTTTACAATTTGTTTTATGATGACCCTATGAAGGCCACAAGCTGAAATGTGTTGGTCTACAAGTAGAGACTAGAGAACTTACTCATACAAAAGTGTATGTGGAGCTTTTGACCTTTTCAGTGTTTATGTAAGAATCCCCTCATCTTTCTTATCACTTTCTCTCCTGCACCAGTTGCTGCAATTTGTCTTACAGTAGAGTGAACAAGAAGCCTGTGTGTGTGTGTGTGTGTGTGTGTGTTTGTATTCCAAATAATATGTGCTTAGATTTCTGTGCTAGGGAGGAGATGTCCTTGTAATGACTTTAATAGGGGACAAAGCCCTGTGGCCATTCCATTAAAACACACACACACACTCACTCGGGAGAGAGAGAGAGAGAGAGAGAGAGAGAGAGAGAGAGAGAGAGAGAGAGAGAGAGAGAGAGAGATTTGAGATATGTGGAAGAGAGAATGGCCTTTAGTGCTATAATTTATCTGAAATCTCTCTCTTCCTCTTATTTTGTCTCTATTTCCTCATTCTGCACTTAAATATTCCTCTTTCCACTCTCTCTCCCTCCCTCTGTATCTCTCTTGCCCTCTCTATATTTGGCTTCTGTTTTTTGTTTAATCTCCAGTGTATTATGACCTGAAGATACAGTATTTTGTTGCCATAATGTTTACAATTTATGGGGTGGCTGTGACTCAGGAGGTAGAGTGGGTCATCCACTGATCTCCAGGTCCTCCTGTCCACATGTCCAAGTGTCCGGCTCCCGACGGTCAGGCCAGCACCTTCCATTGTAGCAGCACCTGTGTGTGTGTGAATGAGATGCAAATTATAAAGCAGCCATTTACAATTGACAGTTTTTATAAGAAAGTGGCCATATGCATAAAGGGTTGTCTTTTGGCCTCACAGCCTGCATTTGAGCCAGTGATCAGTGGTAATCAGATTATTCTAGGACAGTGTTTCCCATTTTTTTTTTTTCTGTGGACCCACTTTTTAAAAAAGGGCAAACTATCTTGACCCAATTTAGGGTAAATTCAGACTTAATCTGTGCGTAAATAAACATTCCTGACCATTTTAACTGCCATTTCTGCCACATTTAATTGAAATCATTCACATTTTAAATACAAATTTATTTAGGCTAAGTTAACAAGCAATCATATTTTGTTTATTTCCTCTCATTAGGAAACAAATATAGGACATTTTAGCCTGCTTCGTAAGTGAGACAAAAAAAATCTGGCAATTTGGTATTTTGGGAGAATTAAGTTGTAATCAAATTAAGTTTACTTGAAAAAAGTGAGGAAACCGATTGCCTTGAAAAAAATAAGTAAAGCAACTTAAGTTTATCAAGTTGTGTTAACTTATCATGTGATTAAGCTGAACATGCATTATTTGAGTAAGCAGTGCTTCTTGAACGATGCGAGCACTTAATATATTTAAGTAAAGTCAAATTCAATCATGCTGTTACAACTCAAAAACTGTGAGTAAGGTGAACTTAACCAAAGTAAGTTAGCACTACTTAAGTTTAAATAAAATACACTTAATATACCTTAGTGTAGTCAACTTAAAAATAAAACAACTCACAAAATGTGCAGTATAAAAATAATCAGATTTATTTATTAGAATTAAATTAGAATATTTGTGCACAATAGGCAAAATATAAACATTATGTGACACTCTTAATACAATAAGATCACTGAAAAAAGGCTGAACACAATGTTCATTCTGAATCTGGTTAACTCAATTCACATTCATTTACATTCAGAGTAGAAAGAGACCACCGAGGGTCAAGATCGTGCCTGAATGATATGTAGGAAATTCATAAAAATAAACTACTAAAATAAAGTGTTACTCCACTACAATATTAATATGTTCTCTTAAGTCTATACAATATTTAGGTCTGAGAATCTTGGTAGCACCACAATACTTAGCTTGTAATGATTTCACCAAATTTTACAAATTGTATCATAAAATGACAGCTCCTGTAATGTGAATAATAATAATAATAATAATAATAATAACTTTATTTATATAGCACCTTTCTTAACATAGTTACAAAGTGCTTTACAGAAAATAAAAAGCATGAGCAGGCAAAACAAAGAGACAGCAAATAAAACAGCAAAAATAAAAAGCAAATGCTGATAAAATACATAAGTTAAAAAGAACCAAATAGAGACATCACAGGGATAAAATTTGTTTTAAACCAATCGACTTCAATTAGCAGTCCACAAACGCCTTCCTATAAAGGAAAGTCTTGACCAAAGATTTAAAAGATGCTAATGAAGTCGCCTTTGTTATCTCGATAGGGAGACTGTTCCAAAGCCTAGGGGCTCCTACAGCAAAGGCCCTGTCTCCTTTAGACTCAAGCCGGGATCTGGGGACAACCAGGAGAGCTGCATCCAAAGATCTCAGTGATCGCTAATAGTACTTAGAGTAAGTGTAACAAAAGTCTATGTCACTTTCCTGAGTAACGTCTCACATCAACCTACCAACATTTAGTCTGGCTGGTTTAAAATTGGTCAACAACCATAAGAAGATTTCCTTCAACGATGATTGCAGTGGTGTTCAGCTCTGGTCATCTGTCTTCAGTCCATCCTCAGCTCTCACTGCAAGAACCCCGACAGGAACCTGAGTGAAGTTATCTGCTGTTTCAGAAACCTGCATTCGAAAATAAAGAACACACGGAAACAAATTTAGGTAGGATGATATGACACAGTTAGTATGTTCACTCCATTGCTGATTTACCAATGGTAGGGCACAAAAATCAATCAAGGAAAATGATAGATAGAGAATGAAACTGGGCAAACTGCATTCAAAATAACATCATGTTTATTTCCATTTATTTGACTTTGGTGAACCTTTATCAAAAAGTTGGAAAAAAATTATTGGCCAATGGTATGTTGCACAATTTATGACATCAGAACTCAGCTTCAGCTCTCAGCATCAGACAAAATGACATTGTTCTTTAGATTAAAGAGGCAGGTCTTCAGGTCTCAGAAAAAAATTAATGTCTCAGCAAAAAGAGACCTCAAACAAAATGACTTCAAACTAGATTACATCACAACTTAAGACCAAGAGGCCTCAAGCCAAACATCCCTTGTTTGCAAAGTTTTTTCATGACTTGAAACCTTTTAGTCCGAAGTATGCCGCTGTTTTTTTTTTTTTTTTCTGAAAACTGAGAACTCAAGCTGAGGTCGGATGATGTCCTAAAATGTACACCATACCATAGACATACTGTCATTATGAATGACTGTACTTACTGAGAAGCTGAGGAAGAACTCACTGGGAACTCAGTGAACCTGTATCTCTAAGATACAGGTTCAGCAGTGTGTGTTGTGGTGATGTCTTGGATCTAATGGGAAAGATGACAAAAGAGAGTAAGTAGAAGACAAGTCAAGAAAATGCAAATTGTCTCTGTGTGAAAATGCAATACATATACTTTGTTCTGCAAACTCTATAGATCTTAGCAAACGGAGACTTCGTATATCTCTTAATGGACGCACGTGTGAAAATATCGCGAGATTGACGCCATGTTTACATCCTACCTGCTACATGCTACAGTTGACATTTCGGCTAAAAACATGGTGTAAATGGCGTCTTTTGCGGTTAAATTTTAATGTTGCGGCTCGCGGACACTTGGATTACACAACATAAGCAGGATGGAGACATTTTGTGCTTGTTTTGTGTTCTTTTTTTAACATTTTAAACTGGGTCACCATTCACTGCCATTGTACTGGATTTGGCTGCAACCCTGTTTTCTGCTGAAACTCCAGGATTGTTTAGTGAACTGAAGATCTTCACCCATCTTCACATCGGCATAGAGGTGAGTACTTGAGTGGATTATGATTCTGGGATGGAATATCCTTTTAAGAAACAAAATCACGTATTTTCAACAAGGCTGTCATTTAATACCAATAGTACATCTGACTATTACACACATCTCCCAAAAAGAAATGACCAGATTGCAAAGGTAGAGTGAGTTAATACAACTTGCATTAAAATGAATATTTCAGTCTTGTCCTTATTGGTGAAAATATCAATTGTAGTATTAACTATAGTGCACTTATACTGTATATGTTTCTCATATCAAAAAAGAGTAGTGTATTTCACATAGTCTGAGTTATGAAGAAAAATATTTTTGAAAAATGTTACAGTTGCTCCCAGTCTCCCCCATTTACGGATAATGACTTGGTATGCAAGTCATTTTTTTTATAAAGTTTCTCATTATTAGTCAGTGTTTCCTAAAGCCCAAGATGACATCCTCAGATGTCTTGTTTTGTCCACAACATATTCAGTTATTGTCATAAAGGAGTAATGAAACCTCCATTTATTAATCGATTAATTGTTGCAGCTCTACTTGCTGTGACCATTTGCCATTACTTTGGACACTCTCTAAATAAATCATTTATCAATTAGTCATTTAAATAATATGAAACAGAGTAATCAACTATGAAAATAATTATTTCTTGTGGTGTGATTGTTTACAGCAGTAGTGGATCATACCTGACATTATGTGAACAGTGCAGGCCTGCTTTCCATCATCTTTCTCACTGGAGGCTGGTCTTCCATGATTGTCTGCTCCATCCGTTTTTTCACATCAGCCAAGTTTCCCATCCCCAGTTTCAACTAAAATAATATATAATATTTTTAAACAATTACAGACAAGTTACAATGACAACCATATCTTACGCTGTTGGACTAGCTTAACTGTTGACTGATATTTTAAATAAGAATATATCGGTAAATGTATGTCTGTGATGAAAACTAACTTCAGCAAAACTAGCAGCACAAGCTAATTCAGCTAACAGCTAACGGCTAGCCATGATGGTGGAGCTAACAATAGTACCTCGATCAACCAGCCGGAGCTGAGGACAGACGGCCTGGCCGACGTGGTACAGAGGGCCCGGCAGTAACAACTACACTGTGTCTCACTCCGGACTGTTTAGACAGAGACAGAGCACTTTTATTCATTTTCTTGTGTTGAGTTGCTGCTACTGACTTCTAACTAACGTCTGCTCCTTTAACACACACACACACAAATTCACACGCACACTAACGGCTCAAAAAGTTGTCCGGAGTTGGACTTTTTTGCGTACTATAATCTCTAAACACTTACTGACATTGACGTTAGGGTCCACTTTTGCTTGAGTGTAGTGACACCGGGATGGTATATTGAGGCACCGCTTGCCTCTTTCTTCTCTTCAACAGCCAAGTTTGTTTCGTCGTTTCAGTCGAATTTGTGCGCCATGCAGGCAAGTTTTCTTCTTCTTGGTGTTTTTGCTGGTTGCCAAACAACGGCAGGTCTGGAGTGTTATGTGCACAGTCCTGTTTACTCAGAACAACCAAGTAATTACTACAGAAAGAAACAAGTATGAGGGCAAAAAGTACAGATAACTCAGTTTATGAAAGTAAAGTTATAATACTAGTATAACCTAAGTAAAATGCACTATTTAATTTAAGTAAGAACATTTGCATTTATAGTACATTAGTAAAATAATATGCATATTTTAAATCTTCAATTAGCTAAATGTATTCCAGTCTTTTATTTTTTTTGGCGATTCAAATAAAATCTCCTGACTCACCTGTGGGTCCCGACCCACTCTGTAGGAATGACTGTACTAGAATACATAAACAGGGAAATAGTCATGAAGCTGTAGCTTCAGTGGCAGAAAAACATTATGCTGATCCTGTGTGGTATGGTTTGATGCATGAAAAGATCCGTTCACACATTCTGTATAAGCAGTTCATAAAAAAAGCTGAGGGAAAACGCACCAGTGCTGGTGAGGAGCTGGCTCAAAGGCAGACACAAGTACAGAAAAGCATGGGAACTCTATACACTCATAACTCTGCTACATTTATACCAATAAATCAAAGATCACCGTTCCGGCAAACTGCCTTCTGATGCTTCCCATTCTTAAAAACATATAAGTGGATCAGAATGCTGAAACTAATGCAAATGTTACTTCTAATATGCAAACTTGTCTGGCAAGCTCTGCCAACATGGCACAAAGACACTCCTTGGTCCATGACAGCTTTTTCAAGTGTGTGTGGAGCCCTGTGATTTGTAAATTCAGATTAGATTAGGCTTTTAAGTTCCCATAGGAACATAGGCCATCAACGAAACTCCTCCATCCTCTCCGGTCCTGGGCCCTCGAGATGCTGCCATGACAGCCTTTCTTTCTTCATCTCCTGCTCCGTGGTTCTTCTCCAGGTTGTTCTTGGTCTGCCTCTGTTCCTCCTGCCCTGTGGGCTCCATGTCAGCGCCTGTTTGGTGATGGACTGCTTTTTTCTGAGTGTGTGACCTATCCACTTCCATTTCCTTCTCTGTATTTGAATTTCTATTGTGTCTTGTTCGGTGAGTTCCCACAGGTTGGCGTTAGAGATGGTGTTAGGCCAGTAGATTCCCAGGAGGCGTCTGAGGCACCGGGTGATGAAGGTCTGCAAGCTTATTAATTATGGTCGTGGTTGTTTTCCATGTTTCTGAGCCATAGAGTAGCGTGGTCTTTACGTTTGAGTTGAAGATTTTAAGTTTAGTTTTGAGTGACAGGTTTTTTGCCTTCCAGATATTCTTTAGCATATTGAATGTTGTCCTTGCCTTTCCAATTCTGGCTTGGACATCGTCCTCCATGCCATCCTCCACAGTGATGATGCTACCAAGGTATGTGAAGCTGTTTACATCCTCTAGTGAGTTTTGGTCCATGGTTATGGGAGTGTTGTTCTTGCACCGAGGTGCTCGGGCCCTAATAATAGGAACAAAGCTCAGTTCTTTTCTGGGTTGATCAACAAAGAAAATGTTGGCCTGTACAGGTGGAGAATTCTATTTTGAGCTCTCGATTGTCGACTCTGTTGTCCTCAGAGTTGACAGGCCTGTATGATGACATTTCCTGCTGGTGTCTGCAGGAACTAAAGGCTCCAGTTTGAATATCATGAGAAGACCTTTACTTTGACAGAGACATCTTCCACACATCACACAGGGCTAGCGCAGTGTGTCCTGGACCTTACAGCTGCAGGTTCAGTGTGTGCAGATGTCCTGTGATGTTGGACAGTACATCAGGTTTCACAAGCCATTTGTCATCCTGCAGCTCAGGATAGTTCAGCTTCTTTTCAGTCAGAACGACTTTGATCACATCTGACAAATCACTCAAATTCTTGCCTGCACTGAGCCACCTGACAGAACACTGCAGAGGAAAATCTTTGTAAATACTGTTCAGCTCCTGCAGAAGAGAAAAACATTAACTATTTGAACTATTGCATCCATGAGAGGTAAGATCAGACTCAAGAATATTTGCACACAAATTTTCCGGTCTCAGTTAAAACCTGTCTACCATTTCCAGGGTACCGTCTGTGATTATTTTTTTCATGAGGAACGCTCTACAGTCAAAATATAAAAGTCACTGCAATATCCTCTCCTTTAGTGATGCCATGCATCAGCTGCAGAGCTCATCTTTCTCTTTTCTGTTGCTTTATGTTGCAATAATCACCAGACGTGGGAAGTCATTTATGTCCACTCTTTCATACACAGCCACAGTTCTTGCAAACAGTGGCAAGTCTTGGATCCTGTTGGTGTTTTTCTTCAGCAGTTGATCAAAATCAAACCTCTGCACTGATGAGAGAACTGGTGCAGTGTGGTCTCACAGGTGATTACTGGTTACAGCACCTGTGTTGTCATGTAGCAGCACAAGGACCAATCACTGAATGACTTTGGCCATCCCCTGACTTTTCCTCCAGTGAACACAGCAGGTTTATTTGTGGTTTAATTTGAGACATTCATGTACTCCTAAGAAATGATTAAAAAATGGTGGCCCTTTCACTTTTCATCTAGTGCCATCAAAAGGTCAGAATTTTAATGTGTCTGAAACTTTGGTTTATGACCAAATACTTGCTAAATTAATTAGCCTCAGCTGGTCTGTGTTAAAGGATAAGTTCGGTTTTTTGACACCTGGACCTTATTGTTAGGATTAAATACGCTCGTAAACTCACCCAGACAATTTTGGTGGAGCTCGGAGCCGTTTTCGAGCAATTTAGATCCAGCCGACGGCATTTTTTCTCATGCCATAGTAGCGGACGGGGCCAGAAATCGAAGCCCCTAAATTAGACATTATCTGCTGCGAAACTCATGCAATGTCCACAACAACACCACCAGTTAGCCCCCATTCGTGGATGTGCAGTGGTTGCTTGTTCTCTGGCCAGCTGTTCGGCTCTTTCCCTCTGCATCCTCCTTTCAAATAGCTTCTCGTCGGTGTATTCTGGCTCAAAACGATACGGGCATTGATTATACTCAAAGTCGTCGTCAGACACTTCTACATCGGATATAATATTCTGCCATGCTGCACAAAAATAGCCGTATTGCCGTGTAGCCTAGCAACAACAGCGTCTCTACTCAGCTGCAGTCCTGCGGCGCACGTCTATGACGTCACCAAAAGTTACCCATCCTTGTAAAGCCCCGGATGACCATAACAACGAAGTTGAGCTGACATGGTGATAACACTGGCCATTCATTTATAAAATGTAGGTGAAATGAGCGAGTTTCGCAGCAGATAATGTCTAATTTAGGGGCTTCGATTTCTGGCCCCGTCCGCTACTATGGCATGAGAAAAAAACGCCGTCGGCTGGATCTAAATTGCTCGAAAACGGCTCCGAGCTCCACCAAAATTGTCTGGGTGAGTCTACGAGCGTATTTAATCATAACAATAAGGTCCAGGTGTCAAAAAACCGAACTTATCCTTTAAGATCTAATTATCAGAGGTAAGTTTATTTGATGCTAACACAGTGAACTAAACTAAGATGGTGAACATAGTTAACATTTAAGTGCTAAACATTAGCATGTTAGCATTATGATGCTGTAATTTAGCGCTGCCTCAGAGCCTCTAACGTGGATGTAAACCCCATCTCATCTCAAACATCAGCCGTGATTGGTTACATGTCTTCACACCCTGAAAGAAGTAGCTTTTCAAATAGCTGCCGACATGAGAACATTGACATGGTTTTAATTTAGACTTTGTCATCCTTATTTATTATGGTTGTCAAAATTCTCTAAATCCACACATTGAATTCTCTTTTTTCCAATATAAACTTTTTTTTTGCACTGGCAGCTCCGCTATCAGGGCCTGATTTGTAAAGATCAACAGATCATTGGTTTTATGTCCTGACTTCTGTCATTTACATTTTAAAGTCTATATGGCATCAAGTGTGATCTAACAGCCAGATCTGTGTCATCTTTGAAGTGTTTTTTTCTTTGGACACGTGCAGACGCTGCAGGTAGGCAGGATAGAGAGAAAAAAAATACTGGGAGAATCACTGACTCTGCCTTTGATTTTCATTATTGAAACTGAAAGCTCATTTTGATTGTATTTTTATTTAATATTGAAATTGTGACACCCCTATTTTTAATGTGGAAGTTTGTTTTTGTAAAGTTAATCACAAGTTTGCATTTGCCGCTTTACTGGGCTGCTTAAATGCACATTTCTAACTGGAACAGAAGGCAGCATGTAGTTTCTGCTGTGGTTTATGTGTTGTTGATTGTGGAAAAATTCTTAGTCAAGTCAAATCAACTTTATTTATATAGCACATTTCATATGACGAGCGTAAACTCAATGTGCTTCAAGATACATCGTACATGACAAACATAAAATATAATTTAAGATAATAAAGTATTACATATATAAGCATATAACAAGCAGGACATGATAAAAACATACAAGATAAGAAGGTATTATTATTATCATTATTCTTAAAAAAGGGAGATAATAATAACAATAATAATAATGAGAACTCTGTTGTAGCAGACCATAGTTCATGTGGACAAGAATTCTAGAGAGTAGGACCATAATGACTGAAAGCACCATGAACTGATTTAGAATTGATTTTAGGTACAGTGAGGAGACCTTTATTTAACAATGCAAGGCATAGATTCTCAAAGTGCGGCCCCCAGGCCAATGGCGGCCTGCAGAAACATTTCTGGCGGCCCGCAGTGCCACCACTGGGGTGCTGACAGCATCTCCCGCCTCACTCTGCCTTGGGGAAGAGACTGTGACCACAGCTATGAAGATGGAGTCGGAGCGGGAGCCGGAGCTGGGCCCCTCGAGAAAAAAACGTGTTGGCAAGGAAAAAAGGCGGTTTCAAAATAAGTGGACAAAGGCTTAATTTGTCGTACCTCACGGGTCAGATAAAGTCATGTGCCAGATCTGCAAGCAGTTTAATGTAATCCTCAAGGACTTCAATATAAAACGCCATTATGATACCAATCATAAAACCTACGACAAATTCACCTGCGAGGAGCGCACCAGTCACAGTCTCGATGCATACAATGTGAAGCTGCCGTCTATGGTTGGTGTCACGACAGATGGAGCACCGGCAATGATCGGGAGAAAGACAGGTGCCATGTTGCTGCTCTCTGAGAAAGTGGCCAACAACGGAGGTGAGAAGCTAATCAAATATCACTGTATAATACACCAAGAAGCTCTCGCTGCTCAAACGCTTGATATGAAACATGTCATGGACATTGTTGTGAAGACAGTTAATTTCCTTAAGTCCAGAGGTCTGAATCACCACCAATTCAAGACTTTTTTGGAGCAATCAGGGGCAGATTTTGGTGACGTCATATACTTCACTGCCGTCAGGTGGCTGTGCAGAGGTGCCACACTGAAGCATTTTTTTAACCTGAGAAAAGAAATAAGAGAGTTCATGGAGTCAAAAGGACAAGATGTGACACAGTAAATGACACTAAATGGCTCTGTGACCTAGCACTCCTTGTTGACCTGAATACTTGTCTCAGCGATCTCAGTGTGAAGCTGCAGGGCCATGAGAAGCTCATTTCCACACTATTTGACAACGCCAAAGCTTTCCAGCGAAAACTCGAACTGCTGCAGGGATAGCTCAAACAGGGAGATCTAACCCATTTTCCCGCCTGCAAGGCACTCGTAGATGACACAGACACAAATGGGTGCCATGTTTTACGTAACCTGCGTTCAGACAAGAACCATAACCTCATAAAAAAACTCAGAGAAGAATTCGACCACCGCTTCTCCGACTTCAGGGACCATGAGAAGTCATTCAACCTCTTCCAAAATCCTTTCTCATGTGTCCCTGAGGAAAAGCCTGCAGAAATGCAGTTTGAGCTCATCAACTTGCAGGAGAGCTCCGAGGCAAGAGCAGCATATCGTGACAAGAATCTCATCAAGTTCTGCAAAGGACTTTCCCCATCTACATACCCTGCACTTCACCAGCATGCTATCAGAATGGTCTCTTTATTCGGAAGCACATACATTTGTGAGAAGACCTTCTCCACTATGGCCATCAACAAATCCAAGCTGAGATCCAGGCTGACAGATGGCCATCTACATGCTGTCCTTCATATTGCAACGACGGAGATGGAGCCGGACATCAGAGGAATCGTGGCCAACCGAAAACAGCACCACAAGAGGGCAGAAAACTATGGAGGACTAAAAGTGCCAAAATTAAATAAATAAATACATCATTAAATAATTAATTAAATATGTCATTAATTAATTAAAATTGGAATTAAGTACATAAATGTGTTATTAAATGTGTCATTAATTCATTAAAATACCAATTCATTTTAGGTAAAAAACATATATTATTATTTCACTAATTAATTAATTATTTCATGGTCCTTGTGTTGCAGTGGATCATAAATTTATTTTATCTGTCAACCTCGCCAAAGTCGGTGGGTGGATCCTAACACCTGATTGGTTACCCTGCACATCAAGTCAAGGCAAATTGATTCCAGATAATGGATTGATTCAGAGCTTGTGAACACATTCCGATACACTGGGTGGTGCTATTCACCTCTACGTTGGTTTGGATACTCTATTAAAACTTTATTGGCAACCGCTAAAAAATCTAGACTCGGTCCTCTAGCCCCAATGTTGATACAGCGTGTGAGGTGCAGGACAAAATGTCAAAAACCTGCCCAGAGCTGCTGAGAGAAGCAGCGAATTTTATTGAGGAAGCTCTGAGCAGAACTCCTCCGGCTCCGGCGGCTCAGTCACAGCAGATACCTGCTGCTCCATCACATAACGTTACACCTGTCCAAGGTAAGCTAAATAATTTAATTTTAGTCAGGTGTGCTACTAATCAGTGACTCGGGACACAGGTGTGGGTTAAATTAGATAACAATTTGGAGTTGGATCGAAAATGTATTTGCGGTAGGCTCATTACTGTGTGCTTCGTGTGTACATGTTCAATGTAACTAAATGGTGGGAGCATAAAACTAGTTCGCTAATCGGCAAAATAGTGTTAGCTGGCAGTAACATGCCAAGATAGAAGTTGAGGCTGCTTTAGCTGACTGGTGACCATTGAGCTGTGACATTTTTCTGTGTTGCAGCCGAGGTAGCAAGGCTCTTTGTGCCGTATAACGGTGGAGCCAGAAGGAATATGACGAGACGACCAGCACAAGTCCAAGTTAGTCGAAGAAGCTACACACACTGTCTGTTGTTTGGCTGACCACAAGGCGGATAAAGTTCCAAGCGTGCTGCTTAAAGCAGACCTCCTTACTTCCGGACTTGGAGAGCAAAAAGTGACATTTTAAGGTCAGTATGAAATTAGGAATTTATCAAAACAAAAAAAAACAAAAAAAACAAAAAAAAAAAGTTTGTCTGTGGCTCGTTGAAATTATTTGCAGTTCAACTCGGCATTTCTTTGTAGTCATAAGTATTTCCATATGTTCATATTCGACTCAAACTTGATTG
The DNA here is from genome assembly GCA_034769285.1 of Lutjanus argentimaculatus. NCBI lineage: Eukaryota > Metazoa > Chordata > Actinopteri > Lutjaniformes > Lutjanidae > Lutjanus > Lutjanus argentimaculatus. Next base: position 1,169,789 of record JAWZSL010000035.1, on the reverse strand, counting down.
ATTTTCATTGTGTGAATAATAGTTGTCACAGGCTTTAGGTGAGTCAATATGAGTTATGTCTATTTTTTTTTTTTTTTTTTTTTACAGGGAATGACAGCGATCCCATGGTTATAACAAATAAACTGATGGAAGTGTTTACGAAGCTCAAAGAAGGGGGAGGCTTTGAATTTCTAAAAATTGCAGGATCTACTCGTAGCCAAAATCTTGTGTTGCTTCCGTGTCCCAGCACTGGATTCACCCTTGCCTATCTGAAAGATCCATCGACGATGATTGGACAGGCTACAATCTACATACATCCACTTCAACAGGATCTACCCATAGATTGTGTACATAGATTTACAGAGACTCAGTTTAATACATAATCAAAACAAAGCTCACTGGTGACTTTTAATCATTAGTTAAACGCCATTTGTTGCTGTTAGGAGAGCTCACAAACTGCCTCTGGTCCAGTCATCCCCTGCATCACCTGTCAGAAGGAAGTTCCCTTTTCAGAGATGAAGCTGCACAGATTGAGCTGCAATGGGTATATAATTTCTAAAGAAATACAAGAGTAGCATATTCATTTTTATTTTGGAAAATGTCTCTTAGAGTGTTGTGCACACAAATAATAAAGTATGACCATAATTTCAATTTTGTTAACTTCCAGGACACCCATGCAGGAATCAGAGAGAGAACAAGAGGGAGGCCGAAGTGAAGAAAATGATTAGAGAGACAGCCCCAGTCAGTGACAGTGTTCCAGTGAGGCCTGGAACATCAGCTGAGAGTGCAGTTGTACCAGCAGTGATTGACGAGGACTTGGATCACAAAGAAACAGACAATGGTTTGCTGAAAGATTGTGTGTAAGTTAAACTCAGTCAATAGAAAAATGACACCTGCAAGATATAATTAGATAAGAGATAGATAAGAGAATACAATTACACACAATTAATAACACTCAACTGGGTTATATATTCTAACTGTTAAAATATTTAGTTTTTGTTCAGAATGCTGTTTTGCTGTTTTTATGTCAACTCAGCTTTGTAACAGATTCTGAAGATGTTGGGTATCATGTTTGTCAGTGACATGGACAGAACTTTCCTCCTTTTCTGTAGACTGAGAGGATATCTGTATCTGCAGGTGACATGCCAACTCACAACATGTCTCTCCGGAATAGATAACTTTATTATTGTTGTTGTCTAGAATGGAAGCTTATTAAAGAACCAGCTCAAGCTGCCAAAGTTTTCAAAGAGAATCTGCTAAGGGAACATGCATCTGGGAAACCACTGAGAATGAAAATGGATGTAAGGGACTCTGAAGAGGACAGGGAACGGGAACTTCTCTCATTCTATAAACAGCCGCAAGAATGGGCATGTCCACTTCACTGTACTCTTCTTGGTAGGTAATATAAAATTTGTAATATAAATGTATCAGTAAAGTTTATACCACTCAAGTATCTTATATGGAATTGTTACATGGGAGAATGGGATCCAAAAAATTATATAATTTGATGACCACTTATGAAAAGCACAATATTCTCCTGTTATCTGGAATAGTCAATATTAAGGATGCTATTCTAGAATTACAACCAATAGTTATGTTACCTTATCCAGTTAACTGCATTAGTCAGCCACTGTTTTTCCACTGTGTTATCATCAGTATTTTGTTTCAGGTGATGTTGCTGTCGGAGAGGGAGTGATGCGGTACTTTATGACAACAATAATATCCAAACTGCAGTTTGGATTTAGTCTAGATCTTGGTAAGTCTCTTACTATGTTGATGGTTAATATGATGCAATTTTTAAATGTATATCAGTCGTTAATTGTTATGACTTTATCTCCTGCTCTCTTGGTACTTTACAGGAGGAATGGGCCGAACACTGCTTTTTGAGGGTGAACCTGACCATCTTGTTCCAGCAGCATCAGAGGTGCTTATTGAAAGCGACCTCTTCCGGGTTGCAGGAAGGATGTTGGCCCACAGCTTTCTGCATGACGGCCCCCATGTCACAGGATTAAGTCCTGCTGTAGTTCATGTACTGTTCAACGGGGACCCTGAAACGGCAACTGTTGTTACAGAAGACTGTCCTGATCTGCACATCAGGAGTGTCATAAAACTGGTATGTATCATAAAAAGAACTTACACCAGAACAGAAGGACACAGTTTCAGATCTTTCCCTGTCTTGGGATCTCCCGGCAGTCAACAAAACAAATCGGAGATGGCTACATAACAAACTTCTACTGCATGCAGTGAGTTCCTGCTGGTTAAGTGACAGAATTCATTGCTGTAGTTGTTGAAATTATAGAAAGTGTTGTGAACCCTGGCTTGTTATGTTATTTCAACACTGGCAGAGATGGAAAACATTTAACATAATCTTTAGTCTTTGCCCATAGTCATGTTAAATTTCTTGAAAACCAGCATTTAATTCATATACAGTTTAACTACTTCAATATTTGTCACTCCTGCAAGTGTTGATAGAACAGTGGCATATTTAAAAAAAAAAAAACAATTTCACAAATGTTGACACAGTAGGAAAATGATTATACAAAACAAAATGTAATCCTTCACAAAAAAAATAACACTAGATTGAGAGCAGCTCAACAACACACATCTGGTTTTGTGAATTTGCCTTTTGATAATATACTTTAAAAAGGCGATACAGTCAAGTGTTCACCACTGCATTTGAGCACTAAAGACATCAGTTGCAGAAATGTATAAAATGGAATACATTATTCTAAAATGTGTTAATGTCTTATTACGGGTTGATATATTCTGTACTAGTTTGAATGGATTTTATAAAGCACTTCATTATGCTTTTATGAACATTTTCCCTACTGTGCCAACTTTTGTAAAAGTTGGGTTGAGGATTTGGTCTGCAATATGGGTCGGGCCTGTCTCTTAGGTCATTGGGAGGACCATGCGCCAAATTAAACAGCTGAGAAAGGGACTGAAAGATGTGATGGTATGGCCCCTGCTGACATCTAGGCCAGATGTTGTCACTTCTTTTCCCTAAAATGGCTGAAATGCAGTTCACACCCCAGGTATGTCAGTAATTTAGTTATATTTGTGACTTTACTTTACTTAATGAATTTACACGCATTTTCAATGACTGAGCTGGTTATTTTTCCATTTACCAAGAATGTGATCCGCATATTCCTTCACCAAAATAAGTTCTCCCTTTAAAATAATTACATTGATGTGTTTTTTAAGATGCTCCTAGAAAAAATCACATGGCCAGCTGAGGACAGCGATGATGATAGAGTCCACGTGCCGCATCACTGGCTTTCTAAGGATGTTCATTGAAACAGGTATTAACACCTTATTTGGCAAATGTATTGCTCTCTTTACAAATGCTTCTGTGTCTCATGGATAGATATGATCAATTAAAGTTTAACTAAATGTTGTCTTGAATCCATTTTATGACTTTTAGCTTCATCAGATACACTGGCCCAGCTGCTGACATTCTGGGTTGGCTGGGAGAAGCTTCCTCCTGAACTGAAAGTGGAGATCTCTGGGGGAACCCTTCCTACGTCCTCCACATGCTTTGAAACACTAAAGCTGCCAGCTCATTTCAAAACCTACGTGGACTTCGAGGAAGCACTTGTCTCTGCCATAAGTAGTGCACAGACTGGATTTGGACTTATTTAAGTTTTCAGACAGATGTCATTGAATGCACTGTTCAGTAGGTCAGGTCAATTGACACAAGTTCAATGTCTTTGAAAACATTTAACATACTGTGCAGTAGTTGATAATGGTTTTATTCAAAATATTTTTTCCACTTACTGAAACCAAACAGTTCTGCATCTTCAGCTTTCAGAACGGCATTCATGTTATTCATTCTGTGGCCAATAATGAGACAGGAAGAAAAGGAGTGGAGCTGTGCAAAAAGTGCATTTACAAGATCTTAACAATGATTATGGTAGAGCTTCAAAGTAAAACTGCTTTTTTTTTTTTTTTTTTTTTTAAAGAAAGCAAACTTTTTCAGTTTATGCTTGCTTGTTGTAAGATGCTAAATAAAAGCATGGGTTGGACATCAGTCTGCTATGATTCTTGATAAAACTTGCACAGTCTCTACATATGATCTAAGTGCATCAGTTACAGAAACTCCTGGAGCTGGCAAAATGGCAACCTCTTCCAGCGAGAGCTCACGGGCTAACTCAACCTCAGGGACTGACACAGTGCCTCCATGAAGACTGTCAGGTCCATTCCAGTCAATCCCATAGTCTTCATAAACCTGAATGGAGGACAAGCATGATCAAACTTGTACTTAAAACTAGTCTGACACATCATTACACAAAATATTTAAGATTGTTATTTTTGGTCACCAAGTCGGTGAGAAATTAAATGTTGCCTATTCAGTTTTGTAAAATAGTACAGTTATGCATAGTATACACAATAGAAACTACCGCTCAGAGGTTGATCTTTGAAAGTTCAGGAGACTTTGAAGATGCTATAACCTCTGTTTCAAGTAAAATATTTTCTCCCATAATTCCTTTGGAAGAACAGACATTTAAAAAGTGTTAAAAGTTGATCTTTCTTTAACCTCAGTAGGATCCTCCACAGGGCCTTGCTCTCTGTATCTTCTCCAGAGTTGCTGTGGTGACTGATTCCTTTCAGTTCTAAGACCATGAAAGTTCCAAGCATCCCTGAAAGAGTCAAGGCTTTGCTGGATTAGTGGAAGGAAGCTCCGGTGCAGTGCGAAAAGATGGACTTCATTGTCTGGATTCAGTGTTCCCTGATCTTCCAATGAAGTGAAGATCTGATAGAAGAGGTCCAGGGTATGTTCATACACATCTCTCCACATCCTTTCTATTCTGTGTTTAGGAAAAAAATTGACAAGGTGTTAATTTATGTGTGACATATGCTAAAGAAGTACATTCAACTGGTATGCTGCTTGTGTGAGCCTAGTTGCCAAACATATTTATTTACCGTTGATTGTGGACACTTCTGCCTGTGATGTGCAAATTCCTGTCGGTACCTCTGCTCCTGATCATGAATTCTGCTACATCTGCATTCTCGCCCCCTTTATCAGACCGTACCCTTGATGGCAGCCCGTACTGCTCAACAGCAGCGATAAAGCTCTGTAAGACCGTACTAGCTCTGTTATTGCCAGCCACAGTCAGGTAGACGACTAAATGACTGAATCCATCCACCCCACCATGGACAACAAATCTCCACCTGTCAGGCAATTGTGAACACAAAAAGGCACAACTTTATTGTAAAACAATTCTAATGACATCTATAGGAAGAGGCATTGTTTATCTGCTAGTATCACTGACCTGATGAGCTTATGCTTGCCATCTATGGGCCGGATTCACTAAGATTCCAGTTTACGTGTACTAATTTGCTTGTGCAATCTAGGATTTTGCGTGTGGGGTGGAACCGCGGCTTGCGGGTGATTTACTAAGATTGCATGCGTAAATGGCAACAGGTGCAAACGTGTTGGAGACGCCCTATTTAAATGAGGGTTTTGCGTGTGCCATGCGTCTTGCAGCATGGCGAGTTTGGAGATGAGAAAGCGTAAAATGAAATTCGACCCCATGGAATTAGAGGTGTTGGTAGACGAAGCCAACAAACACTTCAATGAGCTACAGCAAAGAAATCTGACCGTCGCACAAAAAAGTGCTATATGGGAAGAAATTTGTGAAAAAGTGAATGCTCTTGGTAAAGCAATGCGAACAGTGGATGAAGTTAAAAGAAGATACCAAGACATCAGAAGACGAACAAAAGAAAAACTGGCGTATAATAAATCGTCAGCAAATAAAACAGGTGGGGGCACAGTGGATGAGATGCCTCTGACCAGCATTGAGCAGCAGGTGCAGCTGACGCACTGCACATTCAATGAATGCGTGTGTTTGCGATTTCTGTACACATGCTCAGTGTCTGCGGGGGGCACAAGCTGCACATGGGTGCAGTCAATCGCTCCTATAACTCTGGGAAATCCAGCTACTGCAAAAAAGCCCTGTTTGGTCTCATTCAATGAATGCCGAGTGCGTGGAAACCTAATAAACTTGGCCACCCGGCGCAACATGGCATTTAAGACTTCAGCCAGCGCACCTGAAAAACGACATTGGGAGATCCCAGCCGAAATAGCTACTGTTCGCTGGAATGACCCAGATGCAAAAAAATGTAGACTTGCAAGGAGTTTTGTCATTGCAGGTATTGCGTGACTCCTTCTTGTGGCTGGCTCCAAATCAACTCTGAGTTCCTCCAACAGCTCCAAAATGGCAATGCTGGATAAGCGATATGTTTTAATGATTGTTTCCTCGTTCATTCCAAAAATGTTCACACGAGGGTGAAAAATGCGTTCTCTGGGTCTCCTTTCATCGTTTCGATGTCTCCTTCTTGCTACAATAACCGCCGCCATGCGTGCGCAATTACGCATACAAACCGTTTGCACCTCCTTTTTACACGTGCTAAATATAGACGCAATTTCGATGAGCAAAATTGCTTTCAGGTTTGATAAATCACATTGCGTGTGCTAAATTAATGCATTTACATAATCTCCTCCCAACACACGCAAAATTGCGTGTGAACGCCCCAGATTGCATATTCATCAGGGTAGACGTACTAACTGGATGTAGACGCGCTATTTTGCACCTTTGACAGACGCAAACCTTAGCGCGCACTGTTAGTGAATCACTTTGTACATTTTTTTTGCGTGTGCAATCAGTTTGCATGCGTTTTACTACACGCAAACCTTTAGTGAATCCGGCCCTATATGCCATAAAGAGTTTGGGCCAGGAACAGAATACTGCTGTCGTCTTAATACACGCAGTCTTAGACGTCTCATGCAGACTCCCTCTGCATCAACTCTGCGTAAAGACTCTTGCAGTCTTGAGACTGAGGGGAGGAAAATAAAATAAATAACCATAAACTCAATGCCAACTTCATTAGAAACACCTGTTCAATACACTTGACCAGTACTGGAACAAAAATACTTGAGGAGTCACTTATTTTGAGGAAACGGTGGTGTCATAATAAAAGACAATATAATGATTTGTGTAAAACTACTACACTACAGAACCACCACAGCCTCAAAAATAATCAGAGTTCACTTAATTTTCTGAAAGAGAATAAACAAGTTGCAAACCATACTTCAGAATAGGATACTTTAATGCACGGCTATTGGCTTCAAGTAAACTGCAAATAAAATTACTGATGCATTGCAAATGGATACATGAATATTATCTTAAAATTAGCTAGGCTCACTAATTTACTTTGTAATTCATATTTAAATAATAAATACATTAAAAATAAATTCAATTATACAACAGTTAGTTCCGACCGGGTAATTTGATTGGACAAGAGGCATTCCATGAGTGCTGATACAGTACATCATCACTGGGACATGTAACAGTAAAATCACTTCTCTCACAGGTTTTCGAAATATAACCGTTAATTAGCCAACTATTACACTCGCTATATTGTTGCAAACTGACGTTCACGCCGTTCACGCCGAGAAGATGGATATGATGACGTTTGTAAAGCTGTTGTAGGCTATAAAAGCAAGGCAAAGCTGTGATATCATTTGAACTGAATTATCAATGGTCATTTGTTGAGGTACTGATGAGGATGAGGGAGAGTGGAAGCTGTGTCGACATCCAGGTTTTCCAACGTTTCATCAGCTGAACTGGACAAAGTTACAGTTGCAGATCAATAAGGCTACAAAGTAGCGTTGTGATTACCTAGTGTGTGTGCTGCGTTGCCTGGCAACAGACTAGGAACTGTTTTTTTCCGCGGAGCTATATAGCCTAACATAGCCTACTTAAATAATTTATTTCATCACCCTCTATTAACATTTCCTTACTCAGCATTGCTAAAAGCTGTGGTTGAACTTTTGTATAAAAGCAATATCACACGAGAGGTAGTGATGTTGTACTGTATATCGTTAAATATTGCCCATATTATACTCACTTGGAACACGCACACCTCTTGCATTCAGATGACCACGCATTAGCTTGTAGCCGGTGTTTGGATGTCTTCTGTGGACTTCACTTACAATACGGTCCAACTCCTCATCATTCACAGCTGAATACAGGTCTGTCTTTCTGCACAAACAAAAAACATTAACATCGAGTAATACACTAAATGTAATATCCTTTCTGAGTGGATGAGACTGGCAATTCATAAACTGAAAACTCATGAATTTAGTGTAAATACCTTAAACCATATTGTTGCATGCGCCTCCTGATGGTCCTCTTTGACACTCCGAGCATCGCTGCAATTTGACAGGCTGGTAATCCACAAAGAACGTGATGTTCCAGAACTGCCCTCAGTATGTCAAACGCCAAACGCCCTGGTCCCTGTGTGTGCTCCTGTTGCGCCCTGGTACCAGAAAAGCAGTGGAGTACTTCTTCTAAATTTGCAGTCACTCTACGGTCAACATCTTGGTTGGAAAGTGCGGAAATAACTCCAACAACTTCAATAAATTCCTCTGCTTTACACGCTACATGTTCGGGGTCAGCAGGTCCTGCTTCCACATACTCTGCAAGGTCTAAAATATCTCTCACCAACTCTCTAGAAAGTTCACGGAGATCCTCCATCAACACGGCCGCCATGTTTAGAAAGACTTCTTCTTCTACTTTCGGTTTCAAGGCAGACCAAAGCAGTGGATTAGACTAGATTCGCGTTAGCCCCGCCCACCGACTTTGATGGGCGAGGTTGACAGATAAAATAAATTCATGATCCACTGCAACACAAGGACCATGAAATAATTAATTAATTAGTGAAATAATAATATATGTTTTTTACCTAAAATGAATTGGTATTTTAATGAATTAATGACACATTTAATAACACATTTATGTATTTAATTCCAATTTTAATTAATTAATGACATATTTAATTAATTATTTAATGATGTATTTATTTATTTAATTTTGGCACTTTTAGTCCTCCATAGAAAACCCCAGGGATTTTGTGTGCATTACAATGTTTCTCAAGGTTTTCTCAAGTTTTGCCAGGTTTGGCCTTATTTATTAATTGAAATGTCTTTATTGCACATTACTGGATGCAGACCAATAAATGTGAATTGTAGAGATGCAACCTGGTCATTAAAATGATTACAAATGGGATTTTTTCTGTTTTTTTCCATTTTTTTTCCCTTCAGCTGCCCTCAGTCCAATGTTGGGTTCTTAAATTGGCCCTCAGCTATCAAAACTTTGAGAACCCCTGATCTAAGGGATCTCTCTGGTGTGTACTCAGTGAGCACGTCAACAACATAGGAAGGAGCCAGACCATTAAAACATTTAAAAACAATAAGAATTTTTTTTTTTAATCAATTCTTTCTTTCTTTCCAGCTTTTCAGAGTCTGACTGAGATAAGAAGCATCTAACTTTTGATATATTTCAGAAATGATAAAAGGCAGTTTTAGAAATATTAGAGATGTGCTTCTGGGAGTTAAGATCTGCATCCACAAAATCACACCCAGGTTTTTGACCTGCTCACATGGCTTTACAGACAGGGGAGTTAACAAAGATTGAATTTCATGCCTTAAAACCTTTGGTCCTACCAACAGAATCTCTGTTTTGTCATGATTAAGCTGTAAAAAATTCTTAGAAGAAAGTAACCTTTGAACTTTGGAACTATTTAGCCTAAAGACACATTGATTATACTGCAAGGCCTGATTTAAGTCATTTCAGACTCATTTTGTTTGTTTGTTTGTTTGTTTGTTTGTTTGTTTGTTGGGGCGGGGGGGTGGGAGGGGGCTCAGCTGTGCTGACATGACTAAACAATGAATTGTTCATTTAGCCAAACACTTAAAGAGATGTTTTTGTTTTCCTACCAAAAAACCTTTCATTAATACACCATCAAACCAGGTTAAACTATTTTATTGGGCTTTCAGTGGATCACTTTAGTTGAACATAAAGACATGAATTTTTGCTAGGCCATGGACCCTTTCAGTCAACACATTGGTGGTCAGATTCAATAAAAGAGGCTTTAGAGGTTGATGGTCTCTAGATGATAAATCTCTGTGACTAAGTGATCTTTCCTGCAGTACCACCACAAGGCCAAAATATCTTCTTGTACACAAAAAAAATCTCATAATCTAATAGCCATGGGTCATCCCACGGGATGAACTGCACATTTTATCTTCATTTTTCATATTTTTTGCTCTACTACAAACAGTATCTTCTATGATATTTAAATGGGGCTTTAGACTTTCACGTCTCTGTACAAAAGCAATGTATTTCAAGTAAAATTTGATGGTTTAACAGCCTTCTGCAGCCCTGTTGCCTCAAAAAATTAAGTTTATATACAACTGATCTGCAACAACAAATCTCTTTTGTTGTTTGTTTGAGGGAAACATAATGTTGACTGAATCAGTTTGTTGATACTGAATTTATTGGTAAAATGTTCACTGACAACATATTCCATTTGTTTTCACCCAAAACAGGCAATTTTGGAATACATTATTCTGTAATAGTGACCATAATTCAAAAGTCAGCAGTGACTGACATGGGACATGAGATTTTTTTAATTAACATTCAACCAAAATGCTGGCATTTCCCAACTTTAACCAAAATGCGATTATTGCCTAAACCTGCTGGACCTCAGGAGCACAAGAGTCTGGATGTAAACTCTGCTCACCCCGATTGTGAATCCAGCGTGTTATAAAAAAACATTGTCTCTAAATAGAATCCAGAGAACAATAATACAGTCACTACAATGTAATTATGCAAACACTTCAGTAATATACAAACATAATTTATAGGAGACAAGGTTGTCTTTTAAAACCTATAGTATGTAGGGGTGTGCATTTCACTGACTGGGACCGATTTGATACACATCTCGATACATATTCAATAATATGATACATTTTAGACATTTTTAAATAGCTAACAATTTGGTATGATACAATTCAGCCCTGTTATGATGCAATACGATATAACACAATGTGAGAATCTTTACATTTTGATTCTATTAATGCTATATTTGTAGGGTACTATTAGTTGCAAAAAGAAATCCTGATAGTTTTACTAAATCCAGTAACAGTAGAGACAGAGAGAGAGAGAGAGAGAGAGAGAGAGAGAGAGAGAGAGAGAGAGACATTACAGTGCTGTTAACATCTTATTATGAATGTCATTTGTAAATGAGACATGTTGTCTGAATGTGCTGTTTAAAAAGCATTTTTGCAGTAAGGTGACCTGCTGCTCTGTTTCATATGAAGACTGCTGTGGTTTTGAATTCAATATATTGAATTCTGAATTTGACCGTGCAGAGGAAGTGGGGTATGGAGGAACAGTCATGCTATGTGTTATCTGCTCTCTCAGTCACATGATGTCTCTGTGGATCGGGAAGGTCGTGGCTCTGTACTCTGCTATCAGACACGTTTTGTTTCTCATCTTTCTTATAGAACCTAAACTCATTCCACACTTGCGAGTTTGGTGGTGCAACCAAGTGCAACATCAGTTCTTTCAGTCTGTTTTGAGGAAATGAAGTAGAGAGAGAGGGGAGGGAGCGGGGAGCGCTTGTTTTGTGTGAGTGAGGCAGCAGGCGTCCAGCGAGAGTGGTGCAGGCAGAGGCAGGAGGAGAGAGAAAATGGAGGAAAGTTACAGTAGCAGTTCCTTGAAGCCAAAAATGAAACATGGGCATGTTCTAATGAGATGTATTGAAATGCTAGTGCTGCGCTGATTTCTTTGCAATTCACATTCAGCTTTTTACCGACACAGGCGATCTGAATCAATGCGCTTGCATCTTACACATTAAAGCCTGATGCATCTGATGCATGAATGAATTGTCACACCCCTAATAGCATGGCAAAGTCATAGTGACTTTTCAAAAAATCAGATAAAGTAGACAGAGTGACAAATTCAGGGAACAATAGAGAGCTCCTGGTGATGTTGTGCAGTATGTTGTAATATTGTGCATTAGCAGTGGTTTCTGATGTCAAACGTGGGGGTAGACTTAGAGTCTTACAGGGTGACTGTGGAATGCTACTGCGGTGCCATGAAGTCAGAATAACCTGCCAGAGAGAGGCTCTAATGCCACTTAATGGGCCACAGTGGCCTGTGTGTGTGTGAGGAGGGGGTTGTTGAGGGTTGCTGACTCGTGGGCTTTTGTGGCAGAGGAGCATTAGTAAATTGGGGGGAAGCATTAGTGAACAGTGGGAACTTAACAGTGGGATTTCAAACTGTGCGGTCTGCCTCCATTAACATGGCTGAATGGGGTGAGACAAGTTATAAAGTTGGTTTGGGAGTGTGTGTGTGTGTGTGTGTGTGTGTGTGTGTGTGTGTGTGTGTGTGCTTGATATGGAACACTGGAGGGTATAAAATCTGTGTCTGTGTGTGTGTGTGTGTGTGTGTGTGTGTGTGTGTGTGTGTGGTGTGTGTGTGTGTTCTAGGGAGGACTGCAGCATCAATTTAACAACATAACTTGCTGTCTTGTTCTAACCAATAATGGCAGGGATAAAATGCCTCATATTGATGACTTAAAAGATAAAATGACCACAGATAATCAGGTTGTCCAGGATTGGTTTACGCCTCCCTCTGCACTTTGGTCAAATTAGCCCCAAAAAAGATCCATCTAAATTACGCAAAAGCTGCTTGCTAATATATTTGAAAATCAGCAAGAAACTGAATACATTAATGGTTAGAAATTATGGAGTAGTAGTCCATTAATGTGTTGAGATAAACGAAAAGTCCATTAGAAAGTGGAAGATTGACTTGTTTCTGTTGCAAAAATGGCTGAGAGTGTCAGGTTTGAGGAAATAGTTGTTTCCTAACTCAAAATTGATCTAAAGTGGATATATGGCTATAATGCAGGTTTTGTTCATTTATTTATTTATTTATTTTTGCTATTCTTTCTTGATAACCTCCTCGACCCACAACAGTCTGGATTCAAGTCTTCCTTGCAAGGACAAAGACTGAGCACACTACTTTCCTGTCCCTCACGACTTGTCTGCTATGTTCCACTCCATGAACCACTCGAACCTCCTCACAACCATTAGAGGTTACATTTTGATAACGCAGCTGCTTCAGTCGCCTGCCTCACAGGATGCTTCTTTATGCAGAGGTGAATGAGTGTTCCTGCCCTGAGCTGATTAAGAGCACATTTGGTTACTGTTGAGCTAAAATATGTTAGATCATCCCTCAGTACCCATAAGTGGCTTATGTCAGTGTTTCTTTTGTTCTATTCTTGCAGTGCTGACTGCTGTTGTCAGTGTTGGTCATAAAGAGGCTTCTCATTGGCTGTGTTAAGTTCATGTATGTAAACCAAACATAACGTGTATTTTCCTTTGTTTTAGGCCTAAAGGGATAGTTCACTCAAAAATAAAAATTCAGTCATTATCTATTCACCCTCATGCTGACTGTGGGTCAGATTTAGTATTTTAGTCCACAAAACACTGCTGGAGTTTCACAGGAAAACAGTGTTGCAGAATCTCCCAAACAATGGAAGTGAATGGTGACCAGTTTTCAAATGTGAAAAAACAACAGAATAAAAACATAAAATGCCTCCATACTGCTCATCTGGTGTAATCCAAGTCTCCTAAAGCCTCAACAGGCCAAGTTGACAAAAAAATGTTATTTACACCATGTTTTTAGCCTGAATCTTCACTGTAGATCCTTAGCTTGGAGTCATGTTCATGTGCACATGCACACTGTCTGAACTGGGTGTGTGTGGTGTGCCGGTGTGCAAATGGCATGTTGGATATGCAGCAGTTGGATTGATTACATGTTTATCATGGAATGGATCAATTCTGCACTGACTATGATAGAGTTGATTGATTACATATTTATTGTAGAATGGTTCAATACACCAGTCTATTGCTGGCTAATCTATGCACCAGAACATATGGTGATAGTTTGTGAATGTAATGCAGATTGGATTCTGTTACTCACTATACACACCGATCATATCTGATCCTCTAAAGTGAGTGTAAATACTCTGCTTCATCTTTTGTATGCTGTAATTCATGCTGCATGCTGCATTCATGCTACATAAACAGTCAGTCAGCGTTTTATTTTGGCTTTCAAAGATTTCAAAGGTTTGTGTATGTATTGTCCTGGTTACCATATATAAAGTAAACACAGCATACTAAATGTGGTTGTCCAGTAGTCATTACGCAGTAAAATGAAGTAAGACCCAAAAATTTAATTTGAAGACAAAACATCTTGAGGTGCTTCTGGTCTGAGATGATTTTTACAATTTATCTTATGGCAAAAAACGACAGCAGTATTCAGTGCAGCAGGGAGCTCTGGATGGTTGGTGAACAGACTGTATGTGATGCGCTGACATCCTCTATTCACAGAGATCCTCAGGTTGTGTTGTAGCTCTTGAGGTCTGTGCACATGAGCTTAGTTTACATATCTGCACCAGCAGGTAGTTTGGCCTCCAGCTTGGTCTCTATAGTTTCAACAGAAGTTTCTCTTCTCTCTGTCGGCCCATTCGGTCTTCTCCTGCAGACATTCTTTTTCCTTGTGTCTCCACAGTAAATGCATTTCATTGTCACTGTCATGATCACTCATTTTTATTTTCTTGTATTTGTTGTCTTCTGAATAAACAGCTGTAACTCTGAGCCAAATAGTTAATCTGCTGTCTGATACTGCTTGCGGCACTGGCTGGTGCTCTTATTTGTACCAATATGGAAGTACACTTGAGAAATGTGCAGAAATAAAGGACTGTCTGACAGCAAGGTAAAGTGGTGAAAAAATTCTAAATATAGCAAACATTTAAACTGATATTGATTCTTTACGTAGGCATTTATTTATGTGGCTAACATACATTTTTCTGCTGACCCTGTCTCGAACAGTATAAAGCTGAGTTCCTGTGCCGGGACTTCTCTCTCCTACTGACTGAGACCACACTGACTGTCATCTACTGAAGGAAAGACACTGACTGTAGATAAGTGCCTCATACAACCCTACATAAAAAAGAATGAATGAAGCTTGAACAAAACTTCTTTTGTGTCTGAAACTAGAAGATCTGTTTTTTCTTTTGATATATTCCATGTTAACATATTCATAGAACTGAATATTGTGTGGGTGCTGGTCCTGGCTGGCAACTTAAAAAAAAAACACTGGTGAGGAAAGAGTTAACGGTAACATTAAATGTTTTAAAATCAGTGTAATTTAACGTACTGTCACACAAAAGAGTAGCTTCTGCCAGATTACAATTTGCAAATTTACACTGCCAAACAAATATGTTCTCATATCTAATATCACCTGGTCCAAGCTGAGCCAGGGAGCTGCTCCAACACAGAGGAGGCTGAAGGTGCACAACATAGTGACCTGTCACAGGGTGGGATGCAAAAAATGCAGAAATGCAGTAGTGCAACTCCAGCAGCCATGATGTGCACACAGTGATATAAGTAATGCTGTAATACAATGTAGTATGATAAAAAATGTTGATGCATCTTATACTATTACTTTCATAGTAATTATGACAGTAGTAATATACAACAGAGGATAAGGTGCACATGTAAAATGTCTACAGTAGCATTACTTCTCATGGCATATAGGAGGTCCCATTGTGTGATGTCATGTTCAGATTGCGTGGCTGTAGGCCATCCTAGTTTGGATGTACCACACTCTCCACAGGGCCCAGAGACTGGTATTTTACACAGCTAATAACTGTAAGCTTAAACTTATTATTACTCTGGCTTATATGTAAATATTACTTTTAACCCCAAACTCTGATCTTTTTGACCTGAGTCCTTACCCCAATATTTGTCATTATTGAAAGAGACAAATAGGAGCTGAGTTTTTTTTTGTTTTTGTTTTTTTGTTTTTTGTTTTGTTTTGATACCACTTTTTTTCAGACCAAGTACAAGTACAAGTACTTACATTTGGGTACTTGCCGATACTGAGTACCGATACGAATACTTAATAATGCCATTAAAGTTCTTACAATAACTTTAAAAACATTTTATTTTCATTAGATGCTCACTTTCTAAATGTAACAAATAATTGTTGCTGTTTCCTGCTACAACTGTAACCATAGTTACTGTATACATGACATTTTTGGGTTGTTGCTTTACAGATTTTTTGTTCCTTATTAAGCTGTGCAGGTTACTGTGTACATGATATATTTCAGTATAATAATTTCACAACGTGATTATGGACTTACAGATTTAAGTTTACTGTTACAGATGGTGTTATATGATAATTATTTCATTATCATTTACAGCACTTTAACTAGTATTTTAATTACACATTTAGCTACAAGTGTGGTATCTAAGTGTCTTCTTCGTGTCCGTCTTGTCAATGAGCTAATTAGTTCTTACCTGCCATTGTTTATGGGGGACAGGTATGAGGGTGGTGCCATGTGCAACAGTTTTGTTTACCCCGCTGTGAGCCCCAAAGAGTGTAGTTGGGTGTACTGTGATGTCAGGCCGTTTCATTGAAGATTAAGTACACAAATAAAAGTTGGCACAGCTTATTACGAAGAAAAAACGGTTACAGACTGGTGGCCGCGGTGTTTTTTGCTTTGTCTCCGGATTAATTAGTCACATTCAACGACTTTACACCCGCCGGGACTTATTGGACAGCGGCTGGCTGCGGTCTATAGGTGCACATGGATTTACATGAAATTTTATGGACAGTTTCCAAAGTCTCTGCGGTCATTAGTGGATGTTGTTGAGAACAGTGATTCCCTCGCTGATGATGACGACGCGACCAAAAAAGAAGGTAAGCGGCAGCAAACGCATTGAACTCGACGTCGTGTTGGTTCTTTAGATGTTTGCTTGTATGTGTTTTCATGACGTGGTATCGGGTGTGGAGTATCAGAGTAGTTTTGTGAGTACGAGTATGAGTACGTGAGGATAGTATCGGACCAAAACAGGGTAGCAGCCTCATCCAGTATAATGGCAGTGAATGGCGACCACGGAAAAAACGTAAAAAAAAGAACACAAAACAAACACAAAATGTCTCCATCCTGCTTGTGTGGTGTAATCCAAGCATCTGGCAGCCACGACATTAAAAATTAACCGCAAAAGATGCCATTTACGCCATGTTTTTAGCCGAAATGTCAACTGTAGCATGTAGCAGGTAGCATGTAAACATGGCGTCGATCTTGCGAGACTTCCGCACGTGCGTCCATTAAGAGATATACAAAGTCTCGCGAGATCGACGCCATGTTTGCATCCTACCGGCTGACATTTCGGCTGCTACCCTGTTTCTCCTAAAACTCCAGGATTGTTTTGTGAACTGAAGATCTTCACCCATCATCACATCGGCATAGGGGTGAGTACATACTGAGTGGCTTATTCTGGCAAACTGGAATATCGCTTCAACGGGAAAAGAAGGATGTTTACTTGGAAAAAATATTTTTGATTAAAGGAATAACACAGTCGGCACAGTCACTTTGCTATGAATCAATCTGACAGAAACCTTTCAACACTTCTGTATACCCATGAAAGACAAATCAGAGCTGAGTTCATGATGTACTGTATGAACTGTTCACCTGTTTTCAAACACTTTGATATTCAAAACTGTTTCTGCAAAACCTTACACAGAAGCAGCCAAATAAATCATTTGTAATGTTCATTCAGCAAACACATGCTCTCAATATCATATAAACAAATGGACAAATGGATGTTAGCAATTATATACATATAAAAAATAAGAAACTCAAGTCATCACAACTAAAGTCAAAAACCACACCTTTCTCCAGATGCAAATATGAAGCCTCAGAATTGTTAATGCACCAATCAGAATTGCATGTTCAATAAAGAGGACCTAGCGGCATATCCATGCCTTGGAACAATGGATCCTAACTAGGGATGGGTACCTTTCACATTTGAACCGATACGGTACCGATACCCAGTACCTGCGAATCGGTATCAGTACTCAACGGTACCAATTTGCGGTACTTTTGTGTGTGCTTGTGTGGTAATAAATGTTAATTTGTTTAATAATAAAATCTCAAAAATTTTATAAACTTTAACAAATATAGCAAAACAACATCCAACTGTTTGTGTTGTAACATCGCAGTTGTTTCACAAATTTCATGAACAACATGAAAACCCTTAACTACAACAACACAGTGTTTTTTCTTATTAATGCACAAATTAAAACCCAGCTCCACGTACTCCTCTTCCTTTCTTTCCCCTCTGACTTGTAAATATTAACGTTACAAAGTGCGAGGAACCGAGCTGATAACGATAACTAATACAAGTTAAAATGCCAAGCTAACGTCACCAGGCTTATTTACTTGGAGCAGACGAAGTGTTAAGGCCATTTCTTCTCACGTTGCTGGCTGCAGACGACGCGTCGCTAACGGATGCAGGCATGTTAACGGTGCTGAATACAGGAGTTGTAGCCGTAGATCTGAGGCTGTCGAAAGTTGTACAGTCTTCAGCCTGTGTTGTGTTACCTCCTCAGCTTTGTAGCTCCTAACCGTGGTATGGAGCAGCTGATTATAAAGCTAAGTGTCGTTGCACCTTAGCTTGGCTCGTTCTGCGCTGGTAACCAGCAGTCCGGGCTATTCGCGCACACACACACACACACAGAGGAACACATGGACCGGACCGGGGCTTTATTCAGCTCTTTCCTTCACTCTGACGTGACAACACAGTACTTTTATGGCTGTAGAGTTGAGCTTCACCACACTGACTATACAACTTACAGTAGCTAGAGCTGGCGTTACTTCTCACACACTTCACCGGAGAGGGAGACACACACCTGCGGGCGTACACACTACAACAACACGGCTACGTGCGGACTACATTACCCACCACCTCCTTAAAGGGGAATGCTCAGGCCGGTAACAGTTGTGTTCAAGTCCGGCATGGAAAATCGCCTACTCTTCCACTCCTTACAGTCACAAGGATGCGTTTAGGTACCGAAACATGGTACCGTTTGATTTCACGTGAATCGGTACTCGGTAGTACCGACGGAATTCGGTCGGTACCTAAAAAAGTACCGAATTCGGTACCCATCCCTAATCCTAACAGCATCAAAGTTGCAAAACAATAGAGAGAGTAAAAAAATAAATTACTTAATTAAAGCTGCCAGCAGCGATGATTAGGCCCTGGGATCCACATGCGGCCACAGCCTCGTTTGCAGACGCCAGCTAATATTGAGGTTGACAGGGGTCTGTTTGTCACGTGCATGGGACACCGGAGGAAGGCGTGTAATGTCACTTCCTGTCTCCACTAATTGGCACAGCAGAGCATCCACTACTTATATGTTATGTTGCAGGATATGAAGTGAAGACCACACCATGGAAATTTTATGCAAATGAAATGATGATTGTGAAACAAGGCTTACTTCCTGTTGCCGGGGGGCGGCCATATGCCTATGACTGAATATCATCATGTTGATGTCTTCAGGATGGGACTCTTACTAAACATGTTGAGTTTGGGGCAGACTGGATCATTTGCTACAGCCTACAAACTACAGACACTTCCTGTTTCATGGCAAAAAGAACAGGAAAACCACACCGTTCAACAATAATGGAACATTTTAATAACTTGAGATCACAAAGGTCTCCGGATGGCACACATTAATTTTGAAATCAATCTGATTATCACTGTTGGGCAAGTTTGTGAAAATACAAAGTGTGGAAATCGCCAAAAATGACCACTAGATTCAAAATGGCCGACATCCTGTTAGTGTATGGTTCCAAAAGCTTTTCTGTATGCCTGGACATGATACATTTGCCTACCAATTCCAATTCCAGATTTTGATTTTGAGTTTATCAAGCCATTTTGCCACACTGACTGAATGTTTGGGGCAGATTCGACCATGTAGCGTGAAGTTACAACAACATCCTGTGTCAGGACAAAAACATCAGAGTTTGCCATGCTGTCAGAGAGATGCCATTTGACAAAAAGTTACAATATTCACAATATGGTGTTATCAAGGTCTTAAGGTTTAAGACCACATTTGAGTTAGCACATCACAGTATAAAAACATGTAATTTCCTGTTGCCACAAGATGGCACTACAACACTTGACTGAATATTGTCATGTAGATGTCTTCAGGTTGGGACTCCTACCAAATGTGACAGTTTATATATACAGGTCTATACATTTATACAGGTCATAACACCTTCCAGTTTCATGGCGAAACATCAAAATTCTGTGCTATGCCACGGCCATGCCGTTCAACAAACACTGGGTCCTTTAATAAGCTTTCATCGGGAAGTCCCTATATAGCACACATGATTTTGCAGTTGATCAGATTACAGATATCTATAGGAGTTTGTTCAAATATGCACCTGGAAATTGCCAAAAATAACCACTTAATTCAAGATGGCCGACTTCCTGTTAGGTTTAGACTATGGCTCCAAGCGGCTCAGGGGATGATAGATGTGACCACCAATTCTGTGCACATAGGTGAAAAATGATGCTGGGGCTGCTGTTTAGGAGGATTGGTCACAGCCACGCCCATCACCAAATCTTATATCAGATGAATTTTTTCACCACAACAGACACATGTGATAAATTATTGTAATAATTAGAATTCCTTCAGTTTCAAAAGGGTCCTTCCTCTGGTCAGTGCTCAGGGCCTAAAAAGAAAAGAATTAAAAAGAGACTATTTGGTAACTGCTCAGTATCATATATCATTTTACTTCAGGGGTAGAAAAAGAGTAATAATGAGTCAGCAGTTGCTTCATAGTTTATCAGGAGCAACTCATGAAGAAAGTGGTCAGTATGTTGATTCACAGACATTTATGAACAGAGAGAGGCACTGATCTAAATGGTCAGCTGGTAGCTGACTGAAATACGTGCACATTTAGTGCTGGGCTGCTGGAACTTCTATGTTGTTTTAATGAGCTTGCTTTTTTTTTTTTAAGTATGTAGATATGTTAAATAAAGCCAGCAATGCTTGAACTAAAGAAAACATACATAGCTGCACAAAATAATAAGTTATGCAAGGACCAGTCAAACTGATCTTTCATTTGGTCTAGATGCTAACCTTTGACTGGACTTTGAGAAGTCCCATGGCAAAGTATCCACATACAATTAATGTGGATATAGTCCATAGATTTTTAGCTATGCTGGCAGTTTGGCTTCGTTTGTAGAAATGTTTTCTGATGTCGGTCAGTCCACTCCTTTAGTTCAGCCTGAAATATCGCAACACCCATTGAACGGATTGACATGACATTTTGTATAGACATGATGAATACCAATGACTGTGTTGACCCTCTGACTTTTCTTGTAGCACCACCATGAGGTTCTCATCTAAGACTTAGACTTTATTGTCCCAAGTGGACATTGATTTTCTCAGCACAGTATACATCAGTCAACAAACAAATGACATGGCAATGGCTTCTGAGGTTAGGCTTTTCCCAAAGCAAGCCCCTCTGCACCTCAGAGCTCTGTACCTGCACCCAGAGGGCAGTAGGATCAGATGGTGGTTGAGTGGGTGTGTGATGTCCTGAGCTATTGTGATTGCAATGGGCTGGACATTTTGACTTGTTAGAGCAGGAAAAACGCAGGTGGAGTGTCTGAGTAACAGTGTCAGTAAACCAGTGTGCATGATAGAAGGACTTCCTCTAAGCTGAATGCAACAATCATTAATTACACGTGTGAATTCTCTGGTGTGACATGTCAAAATGTCTGCTGTGCAACTAGTCCATTAGTGTGATGGACTTATTGTTTAGTTCTATAAGATGTGGGGCCCGATCTTACACCCGGCGCAATGCCTTTGCGCTGCCGGTGCAAGTGATTTTGCTATCTTACACCAGCGTAAGTGTCATTTTTGCCATGTCTGCAAGATAGCAAATGCACTTGGCCTGGTCTGTGCAGCCGTAGGCGGGGAGGTCTAAACATGAGGGCAAAGTGAAGGCATGGCCCGGTGTGTTTGCTATCTTGTGCTCGGCGCATTGGAGTAAAAACCACAGCTAAAAGCTGGTCTAAAGAGCAAAGTCTGTGGTCTTTCAGCACAAGATAGCACCTGACATGTTTGGCTGAAACACACACACGTCTTCACAATCACAAAACACCTTCATTTATGTTCATTCTTTTCCTCACATGGGAGTGTGGATTAATAAAGTGTCATTTAAACATATTTTCTATCAGCAATAAAGTGTAAATATTGAAGTTAAAAGCGTGTGTGTCTTGCGCTTGGCTGAGGCGCACACACGTCTCCACAATCACAGAACACCTTTCATTAATGTTAAACAGCCGTGCGCACGTGTCTTTAAAGTTAAACTCACTAATAAAGAAAAAGAAATTATTTTATGATTATAAAGCCTAGTGAATCTAAACAGACCTGTAAAGTGTGCACGAGACGGGATCACGGTTGTCAGATCGTCTTTATCAGATGAGTCAGCATGACAGCTGGAGTAGCTGTAGTGTTTGTGTCTGCCTGTTTGTTGTGATCCAGAAAAACAAGGATTAAACACTTATGATCTATAACATACAAAATGTACAAGACACTATATTTGACCACACAAGTCCGGCCTGACCCAGAGAGAAAAGGGTATGTATGCTTCTGACAGAGCTGGTTGAATATATCTCTGTGTAATTTTGCGCACTTTAAACTTCAGAAACTTCAGAAACCCTGTGATTGTTTTGTAGCAGGACAGAGGAGCGAGGATGGGAGGAGGAAATGAAGATTAGGTGGGAGATAATAATTAATTATAAAATACAACACAATTTCAAGGTGCTTCAGTGTAAAACATTACCAGTTACATATCTGCATGACATTTGCGGTTCATTTATTGTATTGTTTTTTGCAGGTGTTATTTACACATGAAGCTGCTTTGCAGACGTGTCTCCATATATTGCACGCTCTCGTGCTTTCACTTCTCGAACCAGGACATCTGTCTGCTCGCTTTGAAAATCTTTTCTCTTTGTTTCCTCGTAAATCCACCATCATGCTGCCACTGGTTGTGCTGCTGGCGCATCTGCCTCTTAAAGATGATGAGAGCTGACTTTCTGATTGGTTTATTGCATGCTAAACTCGCCGGTGAATTAAGCACTTGGACACACCTGATAGGTGTATGCCGCTTTGCATCGGTGGCGCAGGGGGCAGGGCAAAATATCACTCGCACCCCTGGAGGGAGACAGCAAGGGAGGATTTGGACACACCTTGAACAAATTAAATCCACTGCACCTTGCGCTTTCGACTTGCACTTTAGATCAGCATAAGATAGGGCCCTCAGTGTGTAAAGAGCAACTATCCTGGCAGTAGTACTGCTTATGCATGTGAGTTTGGCCCAGTTAGTAACAGGTAACCTGTTGAAGAAGCACGTACAATAGTAGACACCAAATATAGCATCAACTGACTCACTGCTGAAATACATATTTTTTCTTTTTCTGTTTGTTTCTTTAAATTAAATCTTATCAGCATGTGTAGACATGCAGCACTATACTGTACTATATACTGTACAATACATTACCTTTCAGCACTGCACAGCATAGCAGTTTGCCCATGGTATAGTTATTCCTTTCATTTATTGTGTGATTGAAATGCTGATTTGGGGTTGTGGCTGGAAACAGCCTGAGGGGCAAAAAAAGAAGAGGAAGAGGATGGAGGAAGAGATCAGTGGAGCTAGTCAAGGCTGGAGGGGGATAAGGATGAGGATGAAGAAATGAAAACCAACCAGGTGCAGATTAAAATCATTACAAGAATGGATATGTTCTGTTGGGAGAGGAAGAGAGACGCATTAAGAGATCTGGATGATGAAGAGGACAATAACTGGGAGGTGGATGAGGAAGAGGCAATGCTGGAAGAGGAAGCACGAGAGAAAACAAAGAAGAGAAAGAAGAGGGAAAGGTTGTGTGTGTGTGTGAGAGAGAGAGAGACAGAGAGAGAGAGAGAGAGTGTGTGTGTGTGTGTGTGTGTTTTGTCAGTAGAGATCTCCGGTTGGTCGGTGGTCTGGTCCATTAAAACCCTGTTAGTGGCTAAAGGCCGATTGCTTTTACCGCCATGGGGCACAACACAGTCAGTAATGTTGTTCTTATATGTGTGTCTATGTGTGTTTGTGCTGTTGTGTATGTGTGTGTCTTTTTTGATAGAACAAATCACAGCAAGCATAAGGCCATTACGTCCTAAATGGACTCATCTGTCCTTCTGGCTCTTTGGGGTCTCAGATAGGGAGCAGAATAATCCAATAGACTGGATATAAATATGTTTGTTTGGGCTAAAAGTATGAAGAAAGCTAACCAGATAACAGACTGTCTTCAGCTTTATCTCACTTTCAATAATCTGGATCCCCTTAAAGGAGCACTGTGACACTCCAGTGACACAACCAGAGGTAATACTGCTCTGTTGTTATGGGCTGAGGCTAAAGGTAACACAGTTTGTACCATATCTTGTACCTTTATCTTCCATTTTGGGGAGTACATCTTCCCGTCTTCTTCAGAAAGAGATGAGAGGATCCATATCAGCTTCATCTCTCTTGTCTCCAGGAAATTAATAAAAAGTATAATAGTAATAAGAGTAGAAAGCTTTCTGCCAGACAGCCTTTCTGGCAGAAGAGCCCTGGACCCGAGTGCACCAGCTGGGCATACGCCTGGATGTAACATTACGTCCAACTTAGAACGGAAAGTTACGACCAGTTTAAGGTTAAAATGAGTGCATCAGTTAGACTTAAGCCCAGTGTGTGTTCAGCCTGGGTGTAACTTTTACGCCTAGTGTGGAGCAGGCGTAAGTTGGAAACTCAGACTTGTATCCACGGTAATTTTAATGGAATCACACAGCCAGAAAAGAGAAACAGGGGTAGCAGCGCATCTTCTTTACAGGATGATTAATGAGAGAGCATTCAGAAGGGAAAGTGTCATCCATGACAGGACAAATCTGCTCGACATTCAGAAAGTGATAAAGATTTCATTTTAGCAGAGAAGCGCTGTTTGAATTAAAGTGCTCTCCCCTCAACTGCAGCATCTGTTGGTCAGAGACGCGGCGCTGTCCATCACCCTGCAGGTGTGGGACAGCGCCGCGTCAGTTTTATGCCAACGGAGCTTTTCAAAATACTGCGGGAGACATGATAAATGCACGATAATGCTCGGCGTAGAAGTGTGTTGCTTGGCAACAATCAACAATTCGTGTGTACTCACGTAAACGCGCATTAGGCATAAGACCAGGTGCAGCTACGACCGTGGTGAGTCAGGCTTGGTGCACTCGGTGTAAATTCCAGTCACAATGTTGTTAAGTCCGGCGTAAGAGTTTAGACCTTCTTTTTTACGCCCAGCTGGTGCACTCGGCTCCTGAAGGCTAGCTTCTCCCATGTGTACTGCACCTCATTAGTCACAAGCTCTTTTTTATTATTTTTCATTATTTAAATATTTGTAAAATCCACAAATGGATGTAAAGAGTGATCATTAGCATTGATTTATTTATTTATCTTTAAAAAAAAAGCGACGATATTGTGACAAGGTGACAGTGTTTTGGGGGGATTTTATGCATGTTTTAATATAATTTTGCTACATGTTTTAGTTCATTTATTTATTGTGTTTTTAAGTTGCTGTGTCGGTTTTAATCAGAAGTTTTATGGGATTGCTTTTATTGTGTAGTGTGATTATTTTTGCATGCAGTGTTATCTTCTCCTATCGTCCCTGAAAGGAACAGACACTGACCAAACCCCAGGCAGCAATCAGTGAATGAGCAACAGGTGCGGTGCGCAGAAAGGTGAAAGGAGGAAAGCGGAAGGAGCCCGGAGAGCAGCAGGACGGAGCAACTATGCACAACCAGCCAAGACTGCAGCGACCCGACGGAACAGCACAGCCTGGACGATGAAGACATCGGAGCCTGAAGCACAGCAGCCTGTACCCATTTGGCGAGAATACTCCAGCCTGGGTCAGTAGTTTGGCTACCGCCCAGGAACACCGTTAGTATTTTTTAACCTTGTGTGCGGCGGGTATTGCAGGGCCGGCTGCAGGGCCAGGCAAGGGGTGTGATTTGGGGCTGTTGTGTTTCTCCACGGTGCTGGCTCGGGTTTGTTTATTCCTCCAGGACGACCGGAGCAGCAGAGGAGGTGCTGCGTGAGGTGGATGCTCGGGAGCTGCCATAGAACAGGAAGGAAGTGGCTACTGAGGACGCTGCGGCTGCTGGCGTCCCACATGGGCAAATGACTCCACCAAAAGGGACAACGACGAAGGACTGGCAGAGGGGTACTGCAAGGACTTAATGGACTTTTTTAGGCATCATCTGTTTTTTTACCATTTTGATTTTATTGCAATAAATCTGTAAACATTTACCCTTGGTCTTGTTATTTAACTCTGCTCACCCCTGATTTTAAAGAACCTGTAGGCTTTTTAGAGTCCTAGGTGGCGTTGCCGGCCTTTTAATCTATTCTTAAAACACTTTAAAATTACTTTTAAATTGCTTTTAGCTATTCCTAATTGTTTAATTTCTATTTATGTGTTATTGGCATTTTAAAGGGTAAATTCATAAATTTGCTATTGACTCCAGGCCATGCAACAATATGTAAAATATAATATATATATGTGAATTATTAACTCTTTACACGCCATTTAGCTCTTCTTACTGCCAGGTGATTGGGGATGCTGTGATGGATCATCTGTCAAAAAATTGTCACTCCAAGAAGAAGAGTATTGTTGGAATGAGCAGTAGTAGAAGAAGATGGTGTTATCTAGCATGAAAACATCGGTGCTCAGCGGCAGATCTGCAGGTCAGAGTGCATCACGACCCGGCCACAGAGCCCGGCCACAGAGCGGGGCTGCTTAGTCATCCTGCAGATTCCCATGGACTGTGGCCACGCATGGATCGCTGATCACAGCTGCACCTTCTACTGTGGATTATTATAACTCACTTAATCAATCAAACATTCATCACATTGTTGTTGCTACTATTATAATTATTATTTTATTATCATTATTGTAACATCTAGTATTAGTATTATTACTTACATACAGCTTACATATTTATATGTACTACTTTTCCCTACACATACTGTAGATTTACTATTGATGTTCTGTTACTACTGTTCTCTCTGCCCCTCTTCTTTTCTCTCTCTCTTCCACCCCTCCCACCTCCCCTCTTTCTTCCCCTTCTCCTCTGTCCCTCTCAACCTGACCGGTGCCGTCAGATCACCACCCACCATGAGTCATGGATCTGTCCGAGGTTTCTGCCTGTTAAAAGGAAGTTTTTCCTCGCCGCTGTCGCCAAAGTGCTTGCTTATGGGGGAATTGTTTCCCTTGTCGGATGTAAACAAAATTATTGAGTGTGGTCTAGACCTACTCTATATGTAAAGTGTCTTGAGACAACTTTGTTGTGAATTGGCGCTATATAAATAAAATTTGATTGATTGATTGATTGATTGATTGATTAGGCTGCAGCTCCTGAGAGTCACACTAAAGCCGAGGCAGAGACCACCGCGACCTGGGCACAGAGCCCGAGCACACAGCGAGGCTGCTCACACTTGCACCCCCTGGGGCAGATAGCACTTCAGCTATCAGAGTGTTTTGGGTGAGGAGCAGGACACACATGCCTAACGTTATCCACACCGATGACAGTGATGTCACACACATAATATGAAGTGACAGAAAAACAAAAATAAAAACGTGAGGTCTGCTTAAAAATGTTGTCACCAAAGTGCTGTTTTCTCTGTTTTTTGTTTTTTTTTGTCTGAAAAGTGGATTTTTTGAAGAAACCAACCAATATTCAGTTGCTCATAAAAAATAAATGAAGCTAAAACAAAACTTGTCTTGTGTCTGAAACTAGAAGTTCTGTTCTTTCTGATCTTCTAGATTTATTCCATGTTAACATAGAACTGAATATTCTGTTGGTGTTGAAAAATCAGTGAATTTTGTCAAAATTGTTGGCGCTGGCTGACAACTGTTTTTTTTTTTTTTTTTTTTTTTTTTCTTAAATGCTAGCAGGGTAAGAGTTAATAATATAGTATTGAAAAATCAGCTTGTTGCATAATACTAAGCTCATGTCAAAGAAAAAACCCAACAGCATGAAATATAACCAGGTGAGTCTCCACTGTATAATCTGTGTTCTGAAGTAATATGTTTTGATATAATTATACAGATAATAACTATACAGATAATAAAACATGAATAGCAACACATTCTGTTGGTATTTGTTGTCGGTAATTTTCAAAATAATCTTGTTGGAGCACTTGATTGTTGCTGAAACACAGAAGGTCAATAACAAAACCAGGCTGAGCAGGAGTCTCCTCATTATGCACAGCACAGCCACTGTAATCTCATCAAATATTTCTTCAACACTGTATCTGTAGAAATCCAACAGGAAAATGAGAGCTTTGCAGTAAAAACAAGAACTGAAACAGGATCATCATCCATTCACCCTTGATGCTTGTGCACTTTTGATAAATGCTGCACATGTGAGCACACACAAGAGCACTTACAGATAAGGACGGGCATTAATATGTCAAGCGATGTATCTCTCAGGTGTGATAAAAGTATTCTTTATTAACCTTTGTTCGACTTCAAAAACTGCATAGTCATTTCTCTGTATGGTTAAAGAGACAACAAGAGTGTGTGCTGAAGTGTCATTCATTAAAAACACACTGTGATTTATTTTCTTGTTCTTGCAGTGAAAACAGTTTGCAGACACAAGAACACGTAGAAAAACAAACCCAAACCTTGTGGAAAAGTGCAACTTTACTTAATAATACTAAATAATAAATCAAGGGTGAAGATAAGTTGGAGAAGTTTGATTACTGTTATTACTGTGGAGAGGTTTCTGAATCCCTGGAAGCTGTGTTGTTGTGTTGAATCTGAGTTTCAGTGCCTTGTGTGGAACAGTGGAGGTGGATGCTAGGAGTTGTGGTCAGAGGGTTGTTGGTACCTTGAGGTCATCAAGCTGAAGAGTGAGGCCTTTTGGACATAATTGGCCCAGGGGTCTCCTGAAGCAGCAGATAGATACCAGTACATTGGACTAATCAACAAAGCAAAAACTTGGGTGTGGGGGGAATTCAGGGAGGCTATGGAGAAGGACTCGTTTGCAAACTGTTGATGACTCAGGAAGGGAGAGCCAGACTTGGCCAAGGCCGAGTTCAGCACAGGAGGAGAACTGCTGACACTAACGGGGGATATTGTCAGTGGAGAGAAAATTTTGAGGAACCCTAAACTTGACCAATACATTCTCTGGTGCAGGCAGAGTTTTAAGACCCAAGGGAAGCCTCATATTCCTGACAGAGGCTTCCGAGGCAGCCCCTCACTGGAAAGTTGTGGATGAGATTCCCCCTAATATGCTGAAGGTCCTTGACACTGTTGGGCTATCCTAGCTAAAATGCCTCTCTCTCAGGTAGGTGTCAGGACGATGCCTAAGTAATGGGAGACCAGGGTGATGGTTCCCACTTTTTAAATTCCCATTTAAGTTCCCGTTTTCCTATTAAAATAGGTTTAATAGATTAACCTTAGCTAGCACAAACACTAGCACCTAGCCTAGTACCATTAATTTATTGTTTTTGTGCATAAATCTTGATTTCAAAGAATTATTATTATTTTTAAAACTTAAAAATTCTTTTTTAAAGCTAGGGTAGGCAACATTGTTTTGGTATCATTGAGAAATAATTCAATAATAACCTTTCAGCATATTGTAAATCAAGTGTTCTAAGAGAGAACTAGACTTCTGCACCTCCCCCTGTTTCTGTTTTCAGCATTTAGAGAATCTGGCCTGTGACGGTAGACTGAAACCAAGAACAGGTCTTCTCAGACCTGGGTGTCTCCTCCTACTAGCACAGCTGTGCATTCACGTTCCTTTGGTGAGACTCTGAATCAATGAGGGAAACTACTGCATGAAACATATAAAACAGGATTATAATAAAGAGTAAAGAGTCCAATGAGCAACATGCTCAACCCAGGAGTCAGCTCACTCAGTTACTGCCGAGAGCTGAGAGACAGCTGCTTAGAGCCGGGAAGCTCTGCAGGAGAGGGTTGGTGGCAGAGTGTAGCTTCTGGAGGAAAAAAATCACCAGAGTTACTCTACTACTACTACACTACTACTACTGCACTCTGCTACTTCACTGGCAGGAGGGGGCTCAGAGTGTATTTTTCAAACTTTTGGGATTAAGAAGAGGACTTATTTTCACTTCTGCATTTCAACCCTCTGGAGCAACTACGAAGACATCATGGAGCTGGACCAGCCAGACGAGGTGTTGTGAGAGTAAAGAGAGGAGAGATGTAAAGGAAAGAATAAACTTCTCCCAGTGAGTAAATGACACAAAATTACAGACACCATGCTTTTAAACTGGCATTTTTGGCCATGCCCAATTAAACTGTGCTGCCGTTGAGTTGCATTTCCATTACTGCATATATCACGACGCGCCGCGCCCGACATAGACCGACTCTGGAGCGTGGACAAAGTGATCACAAACTTTTATGGGACATATTTGCCTTAATATCTACCGTTATAACTCGTTTCGCGGCTGCCGGCTACATCCGCCTCCCTCAATACTGAACCAATTTTAAAACGAGTTGTACCTATCAATCATACACACACATACACATGGGGAAATAGGGCCCAGGTTGAAAAATACCGAAGTTATTCTTTAACTAAGTTATGTAAGTCACATGACATAAGTCACACAACATTACACACATGGTTAACTTTCTAAAATGGTTGCAGTTTGGTTAGGCTTAAGTTTAGACACAAACCCTGGTCTTCTGGGTGAAAGTCCTGTGTTTGTGTGAGCCATCCATCCACCCCACCTCCTCCATTTGCTGACTTTCTTGCTTTTTATACTTCCCGTCATATTTACTACACCCACTAGAGGTCACTGTCTAACAATACACATAAATATAGATTGTAATGAGCTGCTTACACATACAACCTAAACACTTGTTTCTTCTCTGTATACTGTAGAACAGTCAGTAAATATCACAGAATAACAGACTCCTAACTCTCTTTCAGAAGTGAAGACAAGCTGTTTCCCTCAGTTTGTGTGCTAAGCTAGGCTAAAAGTGCAGGGCTGATGTATGTGCAGACAGAGGTAACGCTAATATCTTCTTATCAACTCAGACATATTCCTTTAAGTGGGGCCATAGTGTTTATAGCATGACTCTGCTGCCATTAAAACATTTTCACCATTGTCCTGTTCATGCATGTATCTACATATATCTTATATTTTTAGACATGTTTTGTGTTTTTTAATGACAGTACAGTATGCAGTGAACAGTGCTACATTGTTAATGCGCCTTGTTTTGAGGACAGTATTCTTTAACTTTCAGTATCAGTCCCATTTGAAGCCTGGATCCACAGAGTGAAGGCACAAACAGAGGCTAAATGACAGCAGGGAAAGAGGGGATGTTCCACAGGCTTGTTGCTTTACAGCAGATGGAGGAGTGTTGCTAGCAGTAGGCAGCCTCTTTGTAAGAACAAACACACATGTAGAGACAGAGACGTCCTCTCTATAGCACTCCAGTCCTGCCATGCTGGGCACTATGTGTGCTCCACTGCTCCTGTCAGCTGGTATGTGTGTCTGTTTGTGCTGTGCAGCTCTGTGTGTGTTACTGCTAGAATGAGTGGAGCTGTGCATCTGCTTGTATGCACACTGTAAGTATGTGTGTGTAACCAGGTGAAGGGAAGTAGAGTTTTATATTTAGCTGTTCTCTCTGTTCACCAAATGGTGTGACATCTGGTTGGGGGGAATGGAGGATCTAAAAAAACAGACTGTGGAGTTGTTTTTAGAATTCAGTTGATTTATTCTGTGTAAGGGAGAAGTTGGTCAAACATTTAAATTAGATTACAGAGCACTGCATTACAGCTGAGGTGATAAAGGCAAGATAACTTTAAAGTAGGCTGTAAAGTCATGATTCTAAGCCAGTTAAAGTCCTAGACACAGTATAGCATGCTGAAAATATTTAGAAGCAACCATTAGCAGACAGAAAGTTGTGCTTACTAGATAAATGATTTGAGAAATGGGAAATTTACTGCTTTGGAAGTATCCTTGACAAGAGTTTGAGTAACCTGGAAGTGTGCAAGTCAAATCTGTTGCTTGGAACTAAGAGGATATTGTCTGAACTGGACCTCAGATGAAAACACAGGTAAAAAGTTTCACAAACAAAAGCAAGGTTAATTGGGTGTCCATGTTGCTCTTCACAGTGTGTCTGTCCTACACAGTCTCAAAAGCTCCTCCTACAACAATCGACACATCTACAGCGACTTGTGCTGTCTCTTCATGAAGGACGTGGAGTAGGCTGGAAGGCCGTTATAGAGAAATCAAAAACTTGTCAGAGAGGTACTGTGCTGACGTCTTAGTTGAACTTCTACTATAAGCCTCTTGAGAAACATTGTGATTTTTATTCTGGCCTCAGCACTCATAAAGATCATCTGTGCAAGCAGTTTATTACGAGGCATGTTTACTTGTATTTCAGACAGCAACCTCTAGTGGTGGCATTTATAACCAGTGCCGTATAGCGAGGGTGTCCGCTTGTGGAAGAGGTGGGGTGGAAGGATGAGTCAAACACAGGACCTTCACCTAGTAGACTGGGATCATGTGACTAATGCCACATGACTTATGCAACATAATGTAATTAATTTAACCCAAACCATGATCTTTTCTTAAGCCTAACCAAATAGTTTTGATGTCTACACCTAACCAAACTGTGACCATTTCACAACGTTAACCATGCATTTAATGTCATGTACGTAAGGTATTTACGGCCTGGTATGCATGTTGCTGCTGGCACTCTCCACCATTCACCTGTCGTTTTGGCAATCAACCTATTTTACTGTTTAGGTTTGAGGATGTGTTGTAATGATGCAATATGGCTAATGAAAACCAGGGTTTCCTAGTCATCTCTGAAGGGGAAATTAATCAACAAATGTCTGTTAAACTATAGGTAATTGCATAGAGTTGAGTTGTCCAGATGCAAACTGATGACAAAGACAAAGAAAATGTATAAATAAAAGAAACAGTTTGGAAAAGGGCAGATGCTTTCAGACAACACTTGGCAGGTGATGGGATGAACCATCTGTCACGTCTGCCACTGGCTAACTTCAACCAATCAGCTCAACTCACCGAACCTGAACTGAAGCTGCCCGGAAGAAGAGTGAAAACATTTTTTCTGTCAATAAAATCCCTCAGTGTTGTTCTTTGCTCTTCTTTCAATGACAAGGTACTCTCCAGTTCTGATATAACTGATACTATCACAGTATCTATGCTAACATCTTCAAGAGCTGCCATTGTTTGTTTGAGACGTGTCATTTCCATGGATTGCTGTCGGTGCTCCTGAAACCACACCTGGAGCTGCCAGTAGTCCGTCCGAGGGCACTGATTGGCTCGCATGACCTCTGGTACGGGCACACATGGATAGCTTGGAGCCTGACAAGATGGATTATCACATGATCTCGCAAATCCGGCTGCCTCGCAAGGTAAATGTGTGTGGGCTGCTGGAGGAAACTGGGGCACATAGAGCAAACCCACACAGAGAACATGTAAACACAGACACAGCCCACTGTTAGCTTCTCAGGTTGAGTATGAAATCAAGTTAAGATACATAGTTTTTTGTAGAATTACAGGTTTAAATTCTACAAAATTCTAAAAAATTCATTATGGGTGGGGTGGGTGGTCTTTTGTTCACCAAGGAAAACAATATAAAAATAACTCAGGGATCACATGGAAGGAGCTTGAAAAATCAAATTAAATTTGCCCCATTGAGCTGATGTGGTTACAACACACAGTTAAAAAGCTAAAGTACACAGGTGTGATGATTACAGACAGTCTAGATAAGCCTAAATACAAGACCGGATTAGCTGGAGTCTCACAACAGAGCATTAAGTATGAGCCCACCTGCCAGGACAAACAAACTAAACACTGGGACAAAACAGCAGCTAGTCGGCGGACGTTTAGCTCAGTGGGTAGAGCGTCCGACCCATGTATGGAGGCTGTTAGTTCTCTGCAGCGGCCGCTGGTTCGACTCCCACCCTCGGCCCTTTGCTGCGTGTCATCCCCTCTCTCTGCCCCCTTTCCTGTCTACTCTTCAGCTGTACTATTGAATAAAGGCAAAAATGGCCAAAAAAATAACTTAAAAAAAAAAAAAACAGCAGCTAGTCCTTAAGCAGATTGTTGAGGAGGTGAGAGGCCCCTTCTAGAGTCTAGAGACTCTTGCTCAGCAGTCACACAACCAACTTTACAACATAAAAATGTGAGCAAGCACAGTTGAATGAAGAAACAGACACTGCACCAACTCCTTTGATGCTGTAGGATATCAAGCCTCCATAATAACAGCATGCTGTGACATGTCAGATACACCGTGTATCTGAGTGGCCAGTCATTTGCCATGGAGGGCTGACAGTCTGCAGTTGTTCACTGCAACCAAAGACTCCACCAGCTGATGATCACCAGCAGATTATCACTCCTTCATGTTGAGGGGAGGAGCACTTCGGTAAAAATACATCCTGATGTGAACAGCTGGCAAGAAAACCCATAGACTGTTGGAGCCCCAGACATTTGTCCATCTCTGCTTTACAATAAATTATGTTACTATGTGTTCAGACACAATTTGGTAATAAATAAATACATAAATTAGAATGAGTACAACGAGGTAGAAATGTTTGTCTGGCAAATGCAGTGGTTTGACATGGTAATGTGCTAGCCCTAGTCTCATTGAAATATTGTTTTGGATAATTAAAAAAAAAGAAAAAAAAAAAAAAAAGAAAAGAAAATTGAAATTGAATGATTTTTTTTACATAGTGCTGTTGCCTGTCTGAACAAAGCCTTATGTCAAAGATTGTCCATATTTCACATAGATTTGCCTCTCTGAAAAATACCCTTTTTAGTGTCAGAATGTTTGAAAGATATCTGGCCTGTCATTTCTTTGGTGACTATGGGGCGAAATAATCGGTCATAATCTGTGGCTCCTATCTGAACTGTCTCTGCTTATGCACGAGTTGTGGCAGTGAGGCTAATATATGACTACCTATCCACAAAAAATCTTAACTTCCCCATGATGACAATATTTCAGGAAAATAATTGCTCATATATGTAGCGGAGTATGCTTGACTAGTAGGGGTGTGTATCTCACTGACTGAGACCAATTCGATATGTATCTTGATACATGTTCAACAATACGATATATCTTAGAAATTTTTAAATGACCAACGATTCGGTTCGATACGATTCAGCTCTGTCACAATATGATTCGATATGATGCAATACAAGAAAATGCAATGTGTGAATCTTTACATTTTGATTCTATTAATGCTACATTTGTAGAGTGCTATTAGTTGCAAAAGACATCCAGATATTTTTACTAAATATAGTAACAGTAGAGACAGAGAGGAGACATTACAGTGGTGTTAACATCTTATGAATCTCATGTGTAAATGAGATACTGTAGCCTAAATGAGAATCTCAACAAACTTGAAACTGTTTAAAATATGAGTATTTTCGCAGTAAGATGATGTGCAGCTCAGTTTCATATGAAGAGTTCTGTGGTTCTGATCAGTGTGTTTGAACAGTGATGCTCCGTGTTACCTGCTCTCTCAGTCACATGATGTCTCTGTGGGTCAGACTTGTGTCTCTGTTCTCTGCTGTCAGACACGTTTTACATAAATGATCTGCAGTGTCTCTCATCTTTCTTATAAAACACAAACTTATTCTACACCTGCGCGTTCTCAAAGTTTGGTGGTGCGACGCGGTACAATGTTTCTGTCGCTGTTTTCAGCGCGGTCTGTTTTGAGCAGATGAAGAGGAGACACAGGAGAAGGAGGAGGGAGCGCTTGTTTTGTGTCAGCGAGGCAGCAGGCATTCAGCGAGAGCGGTGCAGGCAGAGACAGGAGGAGAGGGAAACGGAGGAAAGTTAAAACGGCACTTCATTGATGCCAAATTTTGCATATGCATATGCACGTCCTTATGAGATGTATCGATACGCTAGAGCAGAATCGATTTTTGTCCGATTCATGTTCAGCTTTTTACTGATACAGGCCGTCCGAACCGATGCACTCATATCTAACACTTTAAGGTCCGATGCATCGGATTTCGAGTGAATCGTTACACCCCTATTGACTCTCTTGGTAAGAGGAGTATGCTGTCCAGCCGTCTTGTCCCCAAAGCCTATGTGACACGCCGATATAGCGGCCAAGTACACTTTGACGGTGGAGAAAGTTAGTCCTTTATCCAGCAGCTCCTGTAGAAATGTCAGAATAATGGGCACCGGGCTTTGGAAGGCCGTCACCCCCGCTTTTACGCACCAATCCTCAAACGCACACCATTTACCACCATACGTAAGGCGCGTAGAGGAAGCTCTGGCGCTCTGGATGGTTGTGATGACATTCCGTGGGAGCCCGGCCGTAGTTAAATTCAGCCTCTCACGGGCCAAGCCCATAGAGCCATGCGCTCCGGGTGAGGATGAAATATCTTGCCGCGTGCCTGCGTCAGGAGGTCCCTGCAGATCGGCAGAGGCCATGGCTGGCCGCACAACAGCTGGAATATCTCTGCCAGCCAGTTATATGGGAGGGAGGGACACTCTATGTTTGGGCACTGGTGTGTGCTTGTGCACTGGTGTGTGCTTGTACACTGGTGTGTGCTTGTGAGACTCCACCGAGCTCTCCGCAGGTCTGGCAGCCCTCCTTTTCACGTGGTCGTGAACTGTGAGCGCCGGCACAGCCTCTGCACACCTTTTGCAGGGACTGGAACATGTGCTCTTTAACATCAGGAACAGAACATTGGAGGGGAATGAAGCGGGTGTCTGGCTGGGACCGCCCCTTTCCCCCGACGACAGCGCACTAGGTGGCGCGTCTCTTCTTCTTGGCCCCCAGGGTGACAGGATGGGCTGCTTGCTCTCCTGGTGTCACATTGGGAGCGAAGGGCTTCTTAGTCCATGCACCTTTGAGCTCCTGAGGCCTGTTCTGACCCCGGCCGCCCGCTGGGGGCTGGGACTGGCGCTTGGGGATGCGGTAGGCCAGTCGAGCAACAGCTTGGGCAAATGACTGCCGGGGTGCAGTGGGGGGAGGGGGTGGCGCTGGGGAGACACAGCTGGAGCGCTTCACCCTCCCTCGTCTTCTCCTCACAACATTTCTGCATTGTGGCTACCGCTGGCCTGA
This sequence comes from Lutjanus argentimaculatus, assembly GCA_034769285.1. NCBI lineage: Eukaryota > Metazoa > Chordata > Actinopteri > Lutjaniformes > Lutjanidae > Lutjanus > Lutjanus argentimaculatus. The sequence continues at coordinate 1,132,935 of JAWZSL010000035.1, read as the reverse complement.
ACAAGCCTTTGGGGTCCACAGGGACGTCGAGGAGCTGTGTTTTCTCTTTCTGGGAGAGGCTGGACAGGTTTAACCATCTCGCCCTCTCTTGAGCGACCATCAGGGCCATGGCTCTTCCAGAGGCCTGGACAGCGCACCTGTGGAGACACAGGCAGAGGTCGGTCACCACGCATAATTCATCCCACAGGTCTGGGGTGGGTGAGGTCGACATGTCATCCTCCGATTCAGCCTGGTAGGCCAGCAGCAGTGACGACGCGTTCAGAGCCTTCACCAACGTAGCCACCACCTTGTAGCCTTTTTCAGTCAGCGACGACTGGAAGCAGTCAGCCTTGGATGGCAGAGTTGGGCCCGCAGAGGTCATGGTGGACTTCTGTGCAGGGTGAAGGTGAGAGGCCAGCAAAGGTTCAACCGGAGGCAGGTGGGAAAAACCATTCTCCTCCATGTCGGCCCAGTCCAACGCCAACCCTCCTTGGACGGGGTTTTTGGCGGTGAGAAGATTGCTCCACGACCGGGTTGCCTCCTCCAGGCACTCAGGGAAGGCTGGTAGAAGCTGTCTTGCAGAGGATTTGGCTTTAGGGAGCCGTTTCCCCTCATAGCGGGACTTGGTGGTCTCGGCGGGGGGTTCAGGCCATGATATGCCCAGCTTTGCAGCTGCTCTCTTACATGCTTCATGCAGGTCCATGCTAGCAGTTGGGTTTGGAGGGCTGCTGCTAGCATCACCCACAACCGGTTTTGCAGCCGGCGGGGGGGCGAACGGTTCCGCACCGTCGTCCTCGTTGTCATCGGAGCCAAGGCTGATGCACTCGTCCCCCGAGTCAGACTCTTCTCCCACTACGTCAACAAACACCGCCAACAGGTTGGCTTCGGTTTCGTGCTCGTCGCGGTCGGTTAGCGGAGCTGCGGCGTCAAGCTGATCACCCCAGCTAGGCCCCGCGGGGATTGTGTCTCCCCCTGAGCTCTCCGCTGCCTCCTGTGACAGGGGGATGGCTACCTCCATCACAGGGTCTGCTCCGGACAGGTTAGCTTGGCGCACTAGCCTACAGCACCGGGTTTTGTTCGACAGGCATGCACAGTGCTCACAAGCGGCCGGGGATACTAGCGCGTCCTGGGCATGATGCAGCCCCAGACACGCAGCACACACGGGATGAGTGTCCGCCCCAGCTATCTTGCTACCGCATGCACACACCTTTGCTGGCAGCTTGTCCTTGTCCATGGCGAGGAAAAGGCAGGCTCCGTTGTAGTATCTCATAGTTAAAATACGGATTGTTTTCAGTCGCTAGTATGGTGGCTAGCTACTGCAGCAGCTACTGTTTGGAGACAGACTAGCCACCAAACTCAGACAGCCAGTGAAGCGTCAGGTAGCATTCGGCGACCGAGTGGTTAGCTCGCTCTGTGAACAGCAATGCTAGCCGTTAGCCACACAGACCGTCCGAGAGGATGCTTCTAGGAGCGAGAAGAGTGTTTAGACTGAGGGAGATGACATGACGTCAGGTTCTTATAGCAGGAGGGTGTCCCTCCTCTATGGAGCAGACGTCACCGTCTGTCTGCCAGTCAGGGCTGGTGTAGTGGAAAGGGGCTTCTGGGGGACAGCGCGGAGGGCGTGTCCCATAGTGAGATACTGAAACGAATGTTGAAAGAGAACTCTAAATACTTTTCAAGTGGTTAGACAGAGTATATTGACAATATACACACTTTAACTGTGCATGGCACAATGAGTTTCTTTGTCTCTTGTTCCCAGTCCAGGTGGGCTGGGACTTCTCCATGGAATGTTTGGGGAGTTTCGGAGTAAATTTGACCACTGTCACTTAACCAAATCCCTGAGTGCTGGTCAGTGTCCGGGAGGTGGCACCTTTATGGCTCAAAGGTCAAATGAGCAAGGGTTCAGCAGAACATGGTCAGTTCTCTGTGTGGGATGGAAAATCCATCTATGATCATCATCCTGGTCTGATGATCCTACATATCAACTGAGTGTAAGACAACATTCAACATTGCCTCTACTAGAGACCCGTGTTAGCAGGGAAGACGAACACTTTCCAGTGTGTAATGTTTGGTCACCACTCTGTAATAGACAGCATGAAGTATCATAATACACTGGTCAACACCAGCTAATCTCAGTGACTGTAAGAAATTCACTCTTAATACCAACTCAAATTCTGCACATAATTAGATAGAAGAGGAATGAGAGAAGACAATAGCAGCCAGCAGATATCAGGCATGCCCTGTTCAGAAAACTGGAAATGCAGCAGCTATTGTCACTTGCAAACAGTCAGTAAAATATTACTGACTGTATCTCTAAGAGTCTTGATGCATCAAACCTGATATTTGGTCTATAAACGAATCCAGCAAAGTACTGGAAGTTAACAATCTGCCATTGCTACAGTGGTGATTCCCCACAATATGAATGTGAGCCGTCATAAGTGTCATAGTTCTGTTTTTTGGTGTTTGGTTTTGTGGTTTTGCCTTTCCCCCCTCCCTTTTCCTCTTTTCTCTCCCTGACAGTGTGTGAGCAGCGGAGGGTGGGGCTGGCTGGCTGCTCACAACGAGACACACCTGACATTCATCCAGCTAATCACTCCTGCCATAAAAGCCTGGTCTGATCTCCACTCCGGTGCCAGATTATCCCGTCCTGTCCGGTATAGTAACGGCTCCAGTATTTTCTCCAGTGACTTTTTGTGAACTTCGTATCCTTTTCATGGCTCCTAAGCGTCTGTGCTTTTTGTATGCAGCAATCAGTGTGTCTTCCTGCCTTACCTGGACCCTACACCTGTACTTCAGTGCATCCTCGTGCTCGGCTCCATCCAGCTCACCAGCAACGCCAGCTCGTCCTCCGCTGTCTCTTCCTGCCCCTTTTTCTTGTGTTTTTTGTGCCAGTGTTTTCTAATAAAACACTTAAACCTTTTTCGCCTCTGTCTCCGCATTCTGGGGTCCACCTTGAACTGTTACGTAACAATAAGAAGGTTATAATCTTCTAGTTTTACACTTACTTTTTATGTAAAGTTACATTTGACAACAATGTCTAGGATGTCAGAGAGATCCTGTGCAGTTTAGCTGCTCCAAAATAGTGTCAAATTTCAAGAGAATACAAAATACAGGAGCCTTTACTTCATGAGGAGTGCCGCTGCCTGACACCTGACAGAATGTACAGAGGACCACGATGTGTCATTGTTGATCAAAATGTTGAGAATATTGAACAATAATGAACTTTGTTCATGAAAATCTTGAGTACTTGATAAAAAATGTGAATTCATATATATTTTTCAATATACAGTATATTACACAGTGCTTCATCAGTTAAATGTGGTGGAGGTGGTCCGTTTTTTTTCTTTTCTCTATTATCAATTTCCTGCAAATGTCACAACCAACATCTAACTTTATTACACAGCATTGTCAAATGCTCGATCCTGATTGGTCAATTACAACATTCTAAGGTCCGTTATTTCTGTATAGCAGACCGTTGCTATGAATAGCAGACCGTTGCTATGGACGCTTCTAATCGACTCTGACAGATCATGTTCTGTCATATCAATCCGCAGAAAGACGTTTACACCTGCGGCAAGAAATCGTTAATTTTCTGTTGCTCCATCAGGAAAAAATGGAATATTTTTCCGATATCAATTTTAAAAAAGTAGGGAGATTATGTCTGTGACTGGACACAGGTGTGAGAGCAGTCTGAGGAGCTACTTTGCTCCGACCAATACAGATCGGGAAAAGTGGAGCAAGATCCTGTCCTCTTATTCAGGCAGCAGCAGCAGATCGGGTGAGTGCCTCTCCTAAAGCGTTAGTGATGAGATAATATTGATAGCAGTTGTAACAGTAAAAAACTGTTTCCAGGTGTGTCAGCTGCAGGCCCACAGCAAGGAGGAAATATGGACATGAATGAGGACATAGACATCAGCACAGTATTCCTAAGGACGTCCCATTCACCTTGTCTCACTTCACCATCAATGGAAATGTTCAGTTTAATGTGAATTACAATACTAAATAAGCTAATCTTCGCTTCAGAGTTACCGTTGCTTACAGTTTCAGTTCCAACCATAGAAACGAACGGACTATTTTTTCAAGCGGAAGCAATGAAAACTTTTGTAAATCAATAAAATCATATTTAGATCAAGATTTTATGTCAAACTTTTGATTTCTTTAGTGAATAGCCGTGTAATAAGCGGGATAATGTAGAGCGAGCTGGTCACTATGGAGATGCAGGACCCCGACGCAAAGCGTCCCTGTTGGGGTTTATTTCTCCATAGTGACCGGCTTGCTCTACATTATCCCTTACATGTAAAATTTGAAAGACAATAATATCACCATCCTAAAAGGTACCTTTATCAGTTACTGAGGGCCGCTGTTTAACGTAGGCAACAGCAGACACAGTATCTAGAAGGGAACCCCAGATCTGCAGGATCTCACGAGAGTGAACATTTTGACCAAAAACGTGAAAAATCTTGCGAGAAACTCGCAAATATGGGTTCCTTATAGACCCGACCTGCAGACACCGAGAGTGCCGGACATGTGCCACTGCAGTAATGACGGTGCCCCAAGATGGCGGAACACAAAAATCGGTCGCTGAATTCATCTATATAATAAGAATAAACAGACATGTTTTTGTTGCTTTTGTACAGTTACTGCAGTTTCCAAACTGTTTGTTTTTTCTTAAATAGTCTCTGTGAAAGAAAACATATCAAATGTTGTTTGTGTGTGTGTGTGTTTTACACCATGACACTCAGCACATTAAACCAGTTCTACATTAAAGTCAGTAATGCTCCTGGGCTGCTACTGGTGGTTTTAGATGCATGTGTTTTCTGGCCACACCCTGATGTATTTAGCTTTTTAGCAGGTCTCAGTGCCTCTGAGCAGAGCCACAGATGGCCCCAAGGACAGTTGTAAGACCCAGGCAGGCAGGAAACTCATCTTTTACTGCTCCTTTAAAAGGAAATGGACTTGTATTAAAAAACATTGTGGGCTTGTGGTTTTTTGTTGTTTGTGTGCCTCTTTGTGTGTGCGATAAACAGTACAGAGCAGCATGTCTTATTCTATCACCAGAACCAGACTTGTCAATACTCACACATCCTGGTTGTTTTGCACTCAAGACAAGGTTCTGTAGAGGTTTTAGATACAAAAAAATGACAATACATTTGTTGTTTTGTGGTTATTTTTGCTGTAAAATCTGAACTTTTCAAGTGAATGACAAAATATTAAAAAAATATAAATGAGCTACTACTTTTTCCCAAAACAATTGATTGTGAGTGCCTAGCAGAAGAACAGTTGACCTGCTCTTTACCTAGTCTACATGTGTTTTGGAGAAGGCCTGCAGGAGTATGAGTCTACAATCCTGTTTGGGATACTCATGGACAGGATCTCAAGGTGCAGCTGGGGTGAGGAGAGTGTCTGGTTTAGGAACTAAAATGTATCTTTGCTTTTTGCAGATGATGTGGTTTCTGTTGGCCTCCTCAGACCGTGATCTTCAGCAAGTGCTGGTAACTTTGTAGTCGAGTGTGAAGCAGCCGGGATGAGACATCAGATGGTCAAAGAGTGACCAGAAAACTCCCTCTGAGTAGGGGTGAGTGAGGGGGGTCAAGTATCTCCAGGTCTTGTTCACGAGTGATAGTAAAATGGAGCCCAAGATTGACAGGTGGTCACAGGAGTAATGCAGGCATTTCAGCAGTGGTAGTGAAGAGGGAGCTGGGCTGAAAGACAAAGCTGTAAATTCACCTATTGATCTTCATGCTCCCTCTCACCAGTGATCATGAATTTTGGGTAGGTTTGGGAGAAGAACCGCTGCTCCTTTGCATCGAAAGGGGATAGCTGAGTTGGTTTGGGCATATGATTTGGATGACTCCTGTGCACCTCTCTCCAAGGATGGGCGGATCGATCCCGTGGTATCGATATATCGATACTCACAAGCTACTCATTTGGCATCGATTTTCTTTTATAAATATCGATATAAACTAAAAAAAATAAGAATTGGGGGTGTATGCATCACTTTCCGCCGTTTTAGATTAGTTACTTAACGTGCCGGCCCGGGACACCCCTGTACCTGGCGGCGTATTGAGCTGGCCCATGTCACGTGACAGGAGACGAGCGAATGAGAGTCAACATGCGACACAGCCAGCCGACACAGCCAGGCCAGGATGCAAGCGCGAACAGGAGCCGGAGGAAAACCTGAGAAGCTCAGCTATGGCAGACAAAAAACGAAGCGTGGTGTGGTGTTATTTTTCACCAGTTGATAAAACCACGGCAAGGTGCCAGATGTGTGATAAACAAGTTTTGCACAGCAGCAACACAAGTAATTTATTCAAACATCTGAAAACGACGCATCCCGAGAGCCACAGTGAGCTTGAAAAAAGACAGGCTGCTGAGAAAGCCCAGTCTCCTGCGCCATCCGCAGTCCGGCAGAAGACCCTGCACGAGAGTCTGCAAAAAAGCCAAGTGTATCCAGGTAGTTACCTTTGACAGTGTAGTGCTAAAGTCTATAAATATTCCGATCACAATCTAATTTTAACAGACACTTCAGGTGAAGGGGATTATGTCCAGTATTGTCCAATTGTTGCTTAGCCGGCTTAAAACAGGCATTGGTTTTTAGTAATATTTACTAAATATTTTGTTTAAGTAGCCTACTGAAGTTGAAAATTGCTGGCTCGGAGTAGGAAACAAGATAAGAACATATGAGATACATTTTTGGGGATTTTTCATCTTTGCATGACAGTTTTATTTTTTCCATTGAAAAGAAAATCATTAAAAAAAATATGATGTTGTGATATTGGTTTTAATCTGTAACATGATTTCTTACATTTGGAAAACATAATTTCATATTTCATTAATTATATCACAAACTTAAAAAAAATAACTGCAGCCCCTTGTAATTCAAATTTGACAGTTAATTGGAAAACCCTAATATCTAATAAAATCACAAATACATTTCATCTTCCCTATTGTGACGTGAAAACTTTATCCTTTTCAGATGAGTCTCAAAGAGCACGTGAGATCACACTGAGCCTGGCAAAAATGATTGTGAAGGACTTGCAACCCATCTCAATGGTAGAGGATCAAGGTTTCCGGCATTTTATGAAGGTGGTGGAGCCCCGTTACCAGATCCCTAGTCGGAAATCCATGATGGCAGATGTAATTCCCAAACTGTACGAACAAGCACAAAAAACAGTAAAGGACTCCATACAATCAGCAAGCAGTCTGGTTTTGACAACTGACATGTGGACTGCAAGAACCACGGAATCTTATTTGACTGTGTCAGGACATTTTATCGATAAGAACTGGCAGATGCAGTCCTGCAATCTTGCAACTATAAATGTAGCTGTGCAGCACACAGCAGACAATGTAGCTGAACTCCTGACAAAAATCACAGATGAATGGGGCATCACCAATAAGATACATGCAGTTGTTACAGACAATGGAGCCAATATGGTCTCTGCTGTGCAGAAAACATGTTGAAAGCATATTCCTTGTTTCTCTCACGCACTCAACCTCATTGTGAAGGACTCCATTAAGGCTGACACAAGTCTTGAGTCCAGCTTAGAGAAATGCAGTGCAATCGTTCGGTTCTTCCACCACAGCACCAGAGCAACTGATAAACTGAAAGAAGTACAAAATCAGTTGAACTTACCTCAGCATAAACAAATCCAAGCAGTGGATACCAGATGGAACTCGGTGTTGTACATGATTGGCAGACTGTATGAACAACAAGAAGCCATCACAACAGCACTTTGTCTTCTGGGAAGAAACAACATGTGCCTAAGTGGTGGAGAATGGTCCCACATCAAGCAGGCCATTGACGTCCTCAGGCCTTTTGAAGAGGCCACTAAGGAGGTTTCAGCAGAGCACTATGTAACAATTTCCAAAGTCATACCTCTGGTGTCTCTTCTCCAGCATGCAACCACATCTGCTGCGCAAAGTAATAGTCTGGCTTCACAACTTGCAGCACAATGCAAGCGACGGTTCCAAAACATAGAACACAACCACACACTTGCAGCCAGCACCTTTCTGGATATTCACTTCAAAAAATTGTGTTCTGTGATTCTACAAATGTGGAAATGATTAAATCACGGATCATCACAGAGATGCAAGCCCTGGCCTGCGCTGAAACACAGTCAACCAGACATGAGGCTGCTGCCACTGCATCAACTGTGACACAAGTGACACAAGGGTCACTTGCTGAGTGTTCATCATCCAAGGGATTATGGTGGGAGTTTGACAGCCGGGTTGTGGCTTTTCAGAGCAATCGCACAGCAAACACAGATGCATATATTGAAATGAGAAGATACATGGAGGAAAAGGTGATCCCAAGGAGTGAGGACCCTTTGATTTGGTGGAAAAAAAATGAAACCACATTTCCACTGCTGAACAAAGTTGCAAAAAAATACCTTGGAACTGTTGCAACGTCTGTTCCAGCAGAGAGACTCTTCTCGAAGGCCGGAGAAATAATCAGCCAGAGGCGCAATCGTCTTAAAGCAGAAAATGTGAATATGATACTTTTTCTGAACAGCAATCTGAGACTTAAGTAAAGTGTGATGACATATCTCGAGTGCACTAAAGGTGTGATGGTGTCGGACATTGTTCTAGTTCATTTTCTCAGGGAACAACTGTCTTTCTTATGCAGGTTTATAGGATAAGGAAATCCTAGTTTATTATGATAAGGAAATCTCTTGTTTTTACTTCAGTGAAGTGTTACATTATGTTTACTCTACAAAGAGGTTTGAAAAATAACATTGTGTGTATATGATACTTTTTCTGCACAGTTATCTGAGACTTCAGTAAAGTGTGATGACATATCTCAAGTGCACTAAAGGTGTGATGGTGTCGGACATTGTTCTAGTTCATTTTCTCAGGGAACAACTGTCTTATGCAGGTTTATAGGATAAGGAAATCCTAGTTTATTATGATAAGGAAATCTCTTGTTTTTGCTTCAATGAAATGTTTACTTCTACAAAGAGGTTCGAAAAATAACAGTTATGATGTATTAGTTTTTTGTTTGTCTGTTTTTGTAATCCTTTTCGCTTTTTCTACCAAGATTGGTCTTTTTTCTCTTTTTTTTTGAGAAATAAGCAAAGTGAATATGTGTATGTTTTTGTATTATTTAATTTATTTCATTCATATTTATGTTATTATCAATTGACCATAATAAATTTTGTATAAATGGTCTGTATTTGTCTTGTGATTTGTCTTAAATGTAATATTTTGACTGACAAAAATTGCCAGTAAGAAATGAACGGTATCGGTATCGATATCGATGAAAATACAAGAAAAAGTATTGGTATCGTATCGAATCCTAAAGGTGTGGTATCGCCCATCCCTACACAGAACTTGCTACAGGGAGGACAATCTCATCTGGCCTGCCTCAGGCTATCTGGGAAGATGGATGGATGGATGGATGGATGGATGGATGGATGGATGGATGATTGAATGTAAGTTCTACAAGCAAGATGCAGCTTACAGTTAATTTTGTTTTATGTCATGTAATGCTGTGTCTGTAAATTCTTAAGTCTATATCCCTTCAAACACAAAGCAAAACTTGACATAAATTTGCTTACTGTGCTGCTGCAGTAACTGTACAGCATGCTAACTTTATTTAGTTTCAGGCTGCCTCCAAAATTCCATAGTAACATTCTATTTAGTGCACTAAAACAGTCTGCAAGATATTTTAGCATGTCTGAAACCAATAGCACATTAAGTGCACACTGTTTCTGGGTAAATATACAGTATGCAAGCACTGGACACTACGGCAGCATAAATATCCCACGGTGCAGTAGTGACAACAACAACATAACAGGCAAAGATGGACAGTGACTAAGGCAGCTCAGACATGATATAAATGATGCTTCAATTTAAATCTAAGTCATGTTTCACTTTGCTAGCCTTAGATTCAATTTTTTTAATTAGTTAATTGTTGGTGCCACATTTCCAACTGTTTATTCACATAAAAATATGGGGGAAAAGACACATATGTAATACAGCGTCAGAGTGAGTGCCATGATAAAGGAACTTTAGTGTTTTTCAATGTGGACAATATTGCAGAACGGTTGCCTACAGACACACAGAGCTTTTTGTTAAAGAGTAAGAAACATTCAGTTGTTATATTGCTCTCATCAAGCCCACTGGAGTCTGAACAGAACAGAAACAGTAATTTTATCATTGTAATCATCAATTAAACTCAACAGAAACGAAAATCACCAATAATGTCTTGGCCCAGTTTTCCACTGTCCAAACAATCACTGCTAGTTTAGTCAAAATAAATCCTTAATTGACGGCATTAGAGAAGTTTGTTTCTGTCAAGTTTGAACAAAGCATCTCTTATGATGATGAAAATGGTGGGTAGCTGCTTTTTATTTAGATTACAGCTGTATAAATAAAAAGCAGCTACCCTGTCTCAAAATAAGATTCAATCATCAACACGCTCCTCCTAGCTTCTTTAAGAACAGCTCTGTGAGTAACTTTATTTTGTCCTGTTTTACATTTAAAGCTATTAACAATAAGTGGTTCCAGTCACTTTGTGCAAACAAATCATGGTTTGTTAGTGAGTTAGTACCAATTACATTTGTCCAAACGTTAACTGGAAACATTACATCCTGTCTCTCTTGTCTCTCATATGCCGTTATGAAGATGATGATTCATTCCGGCTGGAGTCCTCTGCCTTCAGGAAAATGTGGCCCCAAATGTTGTCATGGATGAACTGGAGCCATCTCAGCAATGTGCCTCCTGTCTGGTGGAAACTGACGGCAAAACTGGCTGAACATAAACATCCAACATGCTGACATGGCAGTTGTCATTAGGCACAGATCACATAGAAAACTCAACAAGGAGCGGAGACAGGCTCTTACAAAGAGAATTATTTTGGAAATATACACTGAAAGCTATACACTACTCTGGTTTGAATGGGGAGCTTGACCTCTCTCCTTATTTGTAACTGTTTTGTGTAACTATTTTTTCGTGTTGTTTCAGGTATCTGGCAAATGTCATGTGCCATCTGATGTACGCATGTGTACTGAAAATGTAAATAGTAAGAGGTTTTTGAGATATTCTTTACATACTTTTCTATGTGTTTATTGCTGCTATTGTGTATTGTATTTTTGATGTGTGGTTTCCTCTGCAGAAGAGTTGGTCATGTGACTTCACCTGTCTACACTAATCATGAGACTATTTCCTGGTCCATACTGATCATGTGACTACTTCCCAACCTGTATAAAAAACAGCGCATTGACAAGTATTTTGTATTTGCCCAATTGAAGGCCTTAATGGCTGAAACGCGTAGGCATGTTTTTAATGACTAAAACAGCCATGAGTTTTTATTTTCTATATCTTTGCAGTTAAATTCATTTTATCACTCCTCAGTTAACTTGTTTTTGATTATCACAAATCTTTTTTTAAATTTTTCCTTTCTTACTTTTTGTATAAGAATCATTTTTGTACCACTACCCCCTCTAAAGTCTAAAATGACCCACCCATATTTCCTATGTGATTTGACACACTGTTGAGTGATTCTTCACTACATCTTTGAAATAAATGTATTTTATCATTTAATATCGGTAATTCAACTAATTATCTTTTTTTTAAATTTACCGCAAACTACTTTTTTTGTTGCAGATGCTATTAGCACCCATGTATCAGTAGCAAATAGTGCCATTTACACCCAGGGTGGAATAGCCATATAGCTATTTATATCCGCATGGCAGCAACAAACCATAGTTTCCTAAACCTAAACAAGTGGTTTTGGAAGAGACACTGAACCTCCACCTCCCCCCAGAAGAGGAGGGTGACCTGGGTACCCAGAGGTACATGTGTAGGCTCTGATTAGGTGGGCCAGTCCTGACCCCCAGGCTGAGAACCACTGCTGTAAATCACAGCTAAACAATTTATTTTATTCAAATTATTATTATGTTTTTGACCCATGTATATAAACCTAGTAACACAAAAAATATTGTTTTTTGTCATAAAGTAAAAAAGTAAATTGGAAATAATGCCTTGTGTTAAGTTATTTAATTAATATTTGGGACATTAAATGATGACAGAAAATGATTTCAAAAGATATACCAAAGAAACACTCACCAATGCATGAAATCACATAGGAAATGAATGCAGATCATTTTAGACCCATGTTGTGCATTAGAAGGGGTTTGGATAGTTTTCCCATCAAAGAGTTAAAAACATACCAGTTTTATTCAACAGGTGATGGTGAACCTCAGTCTAAAAAAATCAGCTCCCATGTGTAGGGCTGGCCTGCCATAACACAATGTACAAAACATTTTTTAGGATGGAAATGGAACATCAAATGTTTTGTATATACTGTATTACAAAGACTGAGGGGTAGATTTACTGAGCCTGCCACAAATCACTGTCAGGAGAGCATGTTGCCATGTCTGAAAAGTCACGCAAAGGTGATTTCTTTTCATACATGAAAAGGTGTTTTCGGACTGCAGGAACTTTTTCGTAGTTCTAGGAACTACTGGAGATTTCCCCCTTTTTTATTCATTTCACACTGCAGGAACGATCGAAGAAAATTCCTGGAACACAACGTCAAGTAAAAATGCTCAACGCTCTGTGCAGGAAGCACAGATCCTTTAAGTTAGATAAGCAGTATGTACCGACGACTGGCTTACACCGACAGAGAAGCTAATGTTAGCATTGGGCTAATACGAGCTACAAAAGTAGCTAAGTTGGCAGACGTTACATATTTCATGAAAATAACAAATCCTCCCGAAGCAAAACAAATAATTACCTGTCCAACAGAAAGACAGCAACCTCTGCATCACTTTTCAGGCCCTTCAGATGCCTCAGTTGTCTCCACCGCTCAAAGGCTGCACCGATGTTGACTCTGGTTTGTCCTCTAGCTTTATCCAGAGCCTTTTTCATCGCAGCCTTTTCTGCCTCCAGCTTTCTTTTCTTTGCCTCTTTAGTAGGGCGAGCCGTTACAAGTAACGCTGGAAGTGGTATTTTTGGCTGCATTTTCTCTGCCATTGTGCCCTCATGAACTTATTCTCCTGCTAACTTGGTATTTCTGTTGCGGGGTGTGCTGAGTATTTCCGGCAACGGTGAAACGTGATGAGTGTGCACGCGGGCAGGAGGGAGGGACAGAGGGGGCGTGGGCAGGACAAGACATGATTGATTCTTTCCATTCGGACTGAATGGCAGGGATTGGTCAGAGTTTTTACAGGCTTGCAGATGACACAGAGGTCTGATTCTTTTTGTTCCTTTTTCTGAATACATAACGTATTGATTACTCTCAGGATGGAAGGACCATTTCACCCAGTATAACAAAAAGTGTTTCTGAACAGGATTACCAACTATAGCTTTAAGGTGTTAATGCATGAGATTAATCCGGAAACAATAATGCGTTTAAAAAAAAAATAACGCACGATTAATCGCGCCACGTGACTTAGGTAGAGTCTGTCTGTGTATACAGTCTGTGGTCTGTGTTGTCACTGGAGTTGTCACCCGTCCGCTGAAATACGGAATCGTCCTGTATTTGAGGATTAAATGGCGCGTCCCGTTTTGAATCAGGGCGGGGCGGGGTTTGTCTTTTATTTCCGTCTTGAATACAGCTTCATCCCACCCGCTGCCCGGTGAAGAGCCGTCCGACTCTGCCCGTGATCGCATAAAACTCACTGCAATCGGTGGTTTGATCACACTCGAGAGTGTAAAACACTGTTAAACTCTTGGTTTGACGGTGTCAGTGACCGTAGACTGTATGGATGTGACTTGTTTATGAAAGTTGAGGTGTGCAGACGGATACATAGGTATTTATTTAATACACTAATCAAAATGTAGTGCTGATGTGAAAAAATAAACAACTCTGATGTGTTATTATTTTTCACCAGTCTGTAAAATTGCATCCTTAAATTGTAATGGATTAAAGGGATACACCAACATTTTTTTTTGTTTTCGTGTCTTGCCTCACTCCCGAGTCCATGACAAGCAGATAGACACCTTTCTTTCGACTGTGCATGCAGTAACAAGGGAGAGACGGGCAGAGCTCGCCCACCGCTAATTAGCTTAGTTCAATCGCTGGGAGTCAATGGGAAGCATTAGCCTGAAGATTAGCACTTCATGTAATTTTCGAAAGAAATACATACGAAACTAAACTGCAGGGCGCATGCATGCCAGTAAACAACTGAGGAAGAAAGCAGAAGAAGAAGACGAAGAAGAGCTCATGCAGTAGATCGGTGAAGAAGTCAATGGCAGCACCAACTCCCACTCAGTACAGCAGAAGCACTCGTTTTTTGTCGGCATAGGTTGGCAAGCCCCACATCTACACCACCAATCCATGCCGGTTCTGACTCTCTCCTCGGCCCCAGGCTGCTCGACTGTCTCAGCTTCTCTTCGTGCACGCTCAGCTTCCAAAACATGTAGTTCCTCCTCCGTATATTCTGGTTCAAATAGGTAAGGTTGTGGATCTTTGTCAGTCCCGAAAAAATCATCCTCGTCCTCTCCTACAAAGTCGGCCATAAACCGTAGTAGCAATCTTCTTCTACTCGTAAACAGAGGCTTTGTTTTGTTGACCTACTTACAAGCACGTCCGCAGTGGTTTGCGCATGCATAACGCATAAAAAAAACATAACGCGGTAAAAAAAACACGAGTCACAACAAGCACACAGGACCGTTAGAGTTGCTGAAGAGTTTATCTGATGACTGTAGGCAGAGGCAGGCTAACGCTTCCCATTGACTCCCAGCATTTGAGCTAAGCTAATTAACAGTGGGTGAGCTCTGCCCATCTCTCCCTTGTTACTGCACGCACAGTCGAAAGAAAGGTGTCTATCTGCTTGTCATGGACTCGGGAGTGAGGCAAGACACGAAAACAAAAAAAAAATGTTGCCGTATCCCTTTAACTGTATTGCATCCTTCAATATTATATAAGAAAGAATAGAAGAAAATATAAGTAATATTAGTATATATAATATGTAGTATTTTAAAGGATAAGTTCGGTTTTTTGACACCTGGACCTTATTGTTAGGATTAAATACGCTCGTAGACTCACCCAGACAATTTTGGTGGAGCTCGGAGCCGTTTTCGAGCAATTTAGATCCAGCCGACGGCGTTTTTTCTCATGCCATAGTAGCGGACGGGGCCAGAAATCGAAGCCCCTAAATTAGACATTATCTGCTGCGAAACTCATGCAATGTCCACAACAACACCACCAGTTAGCCCCCATTCGTGGACGTGCAGTGGTTGCTTGTTCTCTGGCCAGCTGTTCGGCTCTTTCCCTCTGCATCCTCCTTTCAAATAGCTTCTCGTCGGTGTATTCTGGCTCAAAACGATACGGGCATCGATTATACTCAAAGTCGTCGTCAGACACTTCTACATCGGATAAATATTCCGCCATGCTGCACAAAAATAGCCGTGTTGCCGTGTAGCCTAGCAACAACAGCGTCTCTACTCAGCTGCGTTCCTGCGGCGCACGTCTATGACGTTACCAAAAGTTACCCATCCTTGTAAAGTCCCGGATGACCATAACAACGAAGTTGAGCTGACATGGTGATAACACTGGCCATTCATTTATAACATGTAGGTGAAATGAGCGAGTTTCGCAGCAGATAATGTCTAATTTAGGGGCTTCGATTTCTGGCCCCGTCCGCTACTATGGCATGAGAAAAAACGTCGTCGGCTGGATCTAAATTGCTCGAAAACGGCTCCGAGCTCCACCAAAATTGTCTGGGTGAGTCTACGAGTGTATTTAATCCTAACAATAAGGTCCAGGTGTCAAAAAACCGAACTTATCCTTTAACTGTGATTAATCACGATTAATCACAGAGTAGTATTGCGATTAATCAAGTTAATTTTGTTAATCGTTTGACAGCCCTAAAAAAACAGAAGAACCATGAAGTCCAGGAGTAATTGAGTGTGTGTGTGATGGAGGAACTACAGTGCCATTTTGACTCATCAAAGCATAATATAAACATCTTCAATAACAACAACAACAACAACAACTTGTTAGGCATCCGCCACACAGCCTAGACCCAATAGAAGTCCACAACAACCAGAACAGATCAGCTAAAAAAAACAAGAAGTGGTGCACTTGATGCTATCCTCAGCATCAGACCGGCATATGCTGCTAATACGGTCACGATGGATTCAGCAGTCGGCTTTTAGAGGTCATTGGCAGCAGCACCCCTGGGAGCTGGAGTCCCCGAGTGTAAACCTCTGCAGAAGGTAAGAGGCTCCTCATACGCTTAAAGCGATATTCCAGCCCTAGATGATAATCCACTCAATATGTACTCACTTCTATGCTGATGTGAGGATGGGTGAAGATCTTCAGTTCACAAAACAATCCTGGAGTTTAAGCAGAAAACAGGGTTACAGCCAATGGCAGTGATTGGAGACCACGGATAAAATATATTAAAAAAAACACAAAACAAACACATAATGTCTCCATCCTGCTCGTGTGGTGTAATCCAAGTGTCTGTGAGCTGCGACATCAAAATTTAACCACAAAAGATGCCATTTACACCATGTTTTTAGCCGAAATGTCAACTGTAGCCTCCCAGGTATATTCGTATGTCTTGCAATATTTTCACACATGCATGCATTAAGAGATATACAAAGTCTCGCGATACATCGACGCCATGTTTACATCCTACCTGCTACATGCTACAGTTGACATTTTGGCTAAAAACATGGTGTAAATGGCGTCTTTTGTGGTTAAATTTTAATGTTGCGGCTCACAGACACTTGGATTACACCACACGAGCAGGATGGAGACATTTTGTGTTTGTTTGTGTTCTTTTTGTTTTTTTTTTTTACATTTTATCCGTGGTCTCCATTCACTGCCATTGGCTGCAACCCTGTTTTCTGCTGAAACTCCAGGATTGTTTTGTGAACTGAAGACCTTCACCCATCCTCACATCGGCATAGGGGTGAGTACATATTGGGTGGATGATTATCTAGGGGTGGAATATCACTTTAAAGAAAATATTTCTGGTAATTTAACATATTAAAAACCTAACGTTAAATTTAATTACCCATCTTCACTGCTATTTTCCCTCCACTTCAATATGAAGAATGCTGCCGAATGAGTTTTGGCCTTTTCACTCTCTATATTATCACTTTTTCAACTGCATACTCTAAATTTGCACATCTCCTTGCAAACTAACGTCAATCAAATGTTATTATCATAAAACCCACAACACACACCTCCGATTGCGGCGTCTTCTATCTTGTTTAGTTGTTGTCATAATAACAGTTCTTGTTGTACGTTGCACAGAAGTGACGTAGCTCTACCAACCGCCAACCAGCTTACATCACATTAAGGTTCCTATTGGCGGTGCGCTGGATGCGCTGGATGCGCTGCTGTGTGCGCTGCTGCAGCCGGTGTGTGTGTTTGACTAAGGAGTAGACAGAGAGGGGGAGAGGAAGGCAGAGGGAGTCTTTCTGGGAACCATTAGTACTTACTCTGACCACTGCTTTGTCACTTGACCTGCCTGTCATAACTGATGGAATTTTCTAGAAAGAATTTTCTGCCCTGAGGGTCAACCGTATTGATCTGCGCATCACTACTTTTTCTTTTGGACGAGTGGAAGGGGAGCTGTCGCTGCAGCTATCTTACACATGTAGTTGTTGTTCAGTGCTGGTAGGTGTTCTTCTCCTTCTGACATTTAACAGCAGAATACAGCACTTGTAAGTGTTTATGCTGTCCCTGTCATGTCCAGAAGAATTGTTTCACTGGCACCTACGGTACTGTAAAGAACACAAGCATTGTCATGTTTTCATAATATTGGCATCAACTTTGTACCACAATATCGGTCCTCATGACATCCCTATACTTTATATGTCAACAAACAATGTATGTTTTTTGGAGTTATGTCATTTAAATAAATATTACATTATAATAATGAAACTTGAAAATCTATAGATTCTTACTCTGAATCTATAATCAACTCTCATTACATGAAGAAACAGTATGTCATTTAAGCAATATCACACGAGAGGGAGTGCTGTGTTTGTACGAGGCCGCAGGCCGAGTGCCGCAGACAATCACACTGTGCTGATATTTACAAACACAGCACAACCTCGAGTGTGATATTGCTTTTATACAACAGTACTGCAAGCACATTTTCATTGGTTAACGGTAATAAACAACAAGAGATTATGATTTGTTTGTTTAGTTAATCATTTATTTGGCTCCGCCAACACAAGTAGTTCCATTACAGGAGAGACTGTGGCTGTTGCCAAGCAACACATAAACATTTCCCACACAAGTTTGCTACTGTCGGCATATTACCGCTACTTTGTTACGTTGTCGTTGACATTAATCTGGACGTTTCCGTTTATTGTACAACCACTGAAATAGGACAGACGCTTTGGTAGCATGTGTGTTTCTGGTGATGAAGTTGTCTGACTCATGGTCTGATCAGACAGCACGCTGCTCCATCTTTTGCGGCTGTGTGTTTCTGGTGATGAAGTTGTCTGACTCATGGTCTGATCAGACAGCACACTGCTCCATCTTTTGCGGCTCTCCATCATTGGTCTCCAGTAACTTCTGAGGGAGCTTTCAGACCTGCGAAACAAGTTATTGTTTAGATATGTATCTTCTGCGACACATTGACATGGTATTTTGTGTCTGTTTATATAAAGCATCTCACCTATGCCCACTCACTGCCATGATCTCCCTCGCCTCGAGTCCAGCATCTGATAGTTTCTGTATGGCAGTGGCTCTCAGGCTGTGGTTGGTGTACGTGTGTGTCCCTGCCTCCTTGCAAATCCTGGGCAACATCTGTGCCAGCTGGTTCACTCCCAGGGGAACGGTGCTATACCAGACGGGGTCTGTCGCCACTGTTGCCCTCCTTGGCTGCAGATACAGGGCCTTTGCATCAGGAGGAATTTTCTGCAGGTATTTTACGAGCGACGCAACCGGGCAGAGCGGATTTCCTCGCTCCTCGTACATGGCGCCCCTCCAGTTTTCTCTGTCTCTCTCCAGTGGGTCCTTGTGGTTTTTTGTTTCTTCGTTAAAAGACATTGTGAAATATTTTTGCTCCATGTAGTCATGTTTAAGGATGAATGAGTCAGGTTTGAGATTCCGATTCCCCTCTTTGCCCCTGCATCCGAAGTGCAACTGAATATCATACCAGACCTTGTTCAGTAAACCTCTCGGATTGTCTGGACTCAGCGCTGCAGAATATTTTATGATGCGCTGGTCTTCAGGTGAGATCGGGGGGTGGTGTGTTGTTTTGTCATTCCCTGCTCTACTTATCTCTTTGAGGACTCCTTTGAAAACATTGTTTGCTGGTGTAAACTCTGGGTCCTGCATTAAATTCCTTGAACGGCTAACTGGAGGTTCGTTGATGTAACGATTTAATCCAGCCCGAAGTCCATGGTAGCTGCTGATGCTGTAGAGCTCCCCTTTAGTCATCCGGATCGATCCATAAAACTGTCTCAACAATGTGTTCAGCTCGGTCTTCTCAACTACCTGAAAGTTGACCTGGATATTTTTTAGATTCAGCCAAGTCTGGAAGCAGTTCAGAGCCCAGGCCGTCTGCCGTACAGTGTTAGCCTCGTTTTTTCTTTTCTCTAATTCGTCTAGGTGCGCTGATGTAACATCAGCGTACCTGTTGGTTTGCGCTGATGTGTGTCTTTCCTCCTCTTTTTCCTCCTCTGAATCAGACTCATAGTTAAGATCAAATGTCACTGGAAACAGGTCCATCTCTGCGCTAGTTTGTCTCAAAATAATTAAACTAAGTAACTTAACGGTATTAACGGTATTAACGGCTATTAGAACAGCAGAGTGATAGTACTGTCTGTAAACAGTCCCAGTGTGTTGTTGCTGTATATCAGCACTCATGGAACGTCTCTTGTCCAATCAAATTACTCGGTCGGAACTAACTGTTGTATAAAATGTCATATTCACCTCTGCTGCTTTTTAACATACTGTGCTCATTCACTGATGAATTTCTTCTCAGTTTTTTTATTAGTTTGATGTTGAGCTACACGTTTCACATTAAGAGCCTACCAGCTGATTTGGACCAGACCAACACATGCCAGAGAAAAAATAGTTTCAGAGAGACCTAGTTATGTCCCCAAGTGCCCTCTATTCTCTGATCAAAGTCTTCTAGAGAGGTGACCTTTCTCTGTGCTCACTGGCCAGCTGTCTGATCTAAAACAAGCAGACCTCTCAGCATCCAGTTCATTATTGTTGACTGCAGAGCAGAGAAGCAGGACAGTGAAGGGCCGTTTGTCTAGTTCACTGACCAGCATAAAAAATACAGGCCATCTGGGAGTGTGGACCTGCAGAAACTTTATAGGGGCCTACCTCTGATAAGAACTTTGTTGTTAGACATTGCCCCAGACAGTGCAAGAAACTTACAGTCCTGCTGCCATAGCTCTTAAAAACAAGTTTAAAAAATGAGAAAATGGGAGAAATATTACTGAAAAAAATCAGCATTATTTGCAATCAGAACGGGAAGTGTCACTCGCAAGGTGTTTTTTAAAACAAGTAAAAATATATAGTCTCAAAGAATCAGATATCTGAGAAGTAGTTTGGCTAGGCTAAAAACAAGTAACTTTGTCTGAATGCAAATTAATGATTTAACAACATATTTTAAGTATTAGCATGAAGTATATAGTTCAAGGATTATTTTAAGGTGTTGTATGAGGTACATATTCAATGTTAGTGCATTACCTACAGTAGATCTAAGTTTGGATAAGCAACAGGAGTCAGGGTTAGCAGCAAAATGTATTTTAGCCACGTAAAAAAATGAACATCATTTTAAGTGTGTACTGTGAAATATTTTCACCACTTGCTCAGACAGTTTTTTTTATGTGAAACCACTGGTGCTTATAAATGCAGCCCTGATCAACAGTGTTGTCCTGGAGACTGTGTTTCATCTTCCCAAAACTAACTGGAAGAACAGAGCAAGGCTGGCTGGCTGGCTCTTCATGGTGAGAAAATAGTTGTAAAAATATATTTCATGTAAGGCATTGCAATATGTGTGACCAGCAATATACACTAGCATTAGACATTTTCTTGGACCCACTGTGATCTGACAACACAGTCCTGGTAGCTGCTGGATAATTATCCCCAGGTAAAAATATCCAAAAGTAAAAAACAAATGTGAAGTCTTGAAGTAGTGTTTGGATCACGATGGACTCTCACTTTATTGTCCAGAGCAATGCATGAAGTGACTTCACCTCTGCAAAGTCTCTGACTGCAGTGATTCACTGATATCAACTGATGTTGGTCCAAAGTGATTATGTTGTAAATGCTGCAGAATGTGGGCGCTTAGACCTCATCATTAGCAGTGGAAAAAGTCTACACTCTGAATAGTATAATGAAAAATGGACAAGTATTTTTATGTCTATTACAAGGTATATTCACAAATTCATCAGAAATGATTCAGACAGTTTATAACATAACAACCACACTTTACAGCAGAATGTATTAATATGAGCTTTAGGTTGCACTCTTGTTTTACAGTGCTTTAGCTAGTAAAAAAAAAAAAAGAAAGAAAGAAAGAAAGAATAATGACCAGATTAAAAGGCCATTTTGTTGACCACATCTTTGGCTGGTTACATTAGCAAGCCAGTGGGTCAGTGTGGACCACAAGTTTCATGTTGGCTGTCATGAATAAAAGATGGTGTCCCATTAATGACAACCACAGTCCCTTTGTCTCTAACACGGAGCACTCAGTGGAAGGCTGTGTAAACAGACACATCCTCACCTCATGCCTCTAATTGACCACTGACAGATTCTGAGGTTGTGTTGTCACAGCATGGGTTTTACACATTTTCTTCAGCTACAAGAACAGTTAAAAGAAAAATCAGATTCAAAGGTTCAAATGATGGAAATCAGTCTGTGACACAAACAACCTCTGTAAGATTTGTGTATTGTAAGTGGAGCTTCCTCTGGAGTACAGGGCAAATTAGTGCTTTAGATTGGAGACCTAGAAATTTGGGTCATACATCAGAAGCCCATGCTACAGAGACAGATAGAAGAGGGAGCTCTCCGAAAGTATGGTGCTGTTGGGGCTGCAAACAGCAATGCAGTTATTTGCAGTGGGGAAAGATGACCAAAGGGCAGTGAGGGTGCAGTACGTTGTCACCATTTTATACAAGATAGAGTCCTTGTCCATGCTGTACTCCAATTCTACTTTGAAGCTGGAATCAAGAAAATAGAATAGTTTAGGAAATAGTCTGATTCGCTTTCTTGTTAAGAATAAGTTGAGAGATTGATATCAATCTCATGTCTGTCCTTTAAATATGACATTTCAGAGCAGACAGCCAGTTAGCTTAGCGTAAAGACTGGAAACAAGGAGGGATTAGTCTACCAGCACCTCTAAAGGTCAACACATTGTATCTTCTCCAGTCCGTCCAGGCAACCTTTATCCCTTTGAACAGAGTCAGGCAAGCTGTTTCCACCTGTTTCCTGTCTTTCTGTTGAGGTAAGCTAACCATCTCCTCAAAATTAGCCTTGCACAACACATTTAACAGACAGACATGAGATTGAAAGTTTCATCTAACTTTAAGCAAAAAAATGACAAACTATTCCTTTACATGAATTGGCTGAAGCTGGAATGTCTTTGGTAATCATTCCAAATTGAGCACCAAAATATTAATAATAATTTAATTTGTTATAACAAGTAATTCATTTAAAAAAGCTTATTTCATTCTTTCATTATAACAGTTATTACAGTATATTCTGTTCAGAACCTGTAATTTCATAGATGATTCTACATTTTATTCACAGAGTAATGTGTGTGGCAGCAGCAGGTGAGTACTCACAGGATGCACACACAAAGGCGTGTGTGGCGACATGGAGAGAGTCTCTGAAGCACCAGCAGTCATAGGTAAGCTCACGCTGTAGCCTCATCGTCGCTCAGAAATGCTAGGCAGCCAGAGACAAACAGAAACCAAGGATGCCGAGACAGATCTCGTGGTCAGGGCCAGAAAGCTGGTGCATTTACCAGGAATCAGACAAGACAGGTAGGTCAGAGGCAGGATGGGTCGGAAACTGAGTGCGTTTGTACTTCGAAAAATGTACTGTATATTTTGTTTGCATTGTTATGTGACTCAATACAGACGAGTGAGGGTGAGAGCTGCGTGTGGTTATCTTACTTCATTCTTCTCCCTTACTATTCTCTTTTATTTAAAGGCACAACAATACCATTCCAGCTCTTTTCTGAAAATGATCTCACTTATATTCATTAACTTGCTTTATTACACGGATTGTCAAATGCTCGATCCTGATTGGTTAATTGCAACATTCTAAGGTCTGTTATTTCTGTATAGCAGACCGTTGCTATGAATAGCAGACCGTTGCTATGGACGCTTCTGATCGACTCTGGCGGATCATGTCCTGTCATATCAATCTGCAGAAAGACGTTTACACCTGTGGCAAGAAATCATTAATTTTCTGTTGCTCCATCAGAAAAAAATTGAATATTTTTCCAATATCAAATTTAATATATTTGGAGAGAACGAAACATTGGATTCATGGTTGATGGCTGACCAGTCCCCAGTAAAGAAAAGAAGAAGGAAGAGAGGAAAACAGCGCAGAGAAAGGAAGAGAGGTGAAAAGACACAAGGAATTAGACGACATGGAAGTTGACAAAATTGGGGAAGACAGACATGAAGTTAATACAAAATGGAACACGGTATGGGCCATGACTGTGTTTAAAGACTGGTTAATTGAAAAGAAAATGTCAACAGACTTTGACAGTTATGCCGCAGAAAACCTCAATCAGGTGCTGCGGTCATTTTATGCATCCGTTCAAAACTCCAACAGCAAAACCTACTCAGTCACCAGTTACATGGCAATTAGGGCTGGGATATGTCGACACTTCTCAAAATTTGACATAATGAACTGTGCTACTTTCAAGTCCAGCAACAGGGTATTTAAATCAGTCATTAAAAACCTCCGTAAAAACGGTAAAGACGTCAGCCAGCACCACCCTCCCATCTCAGCAACAGATTTGCGGCTCCTCAGGTGCTCAGAGGTGCTGTCCCCGCACACAGCGATCGGAGTGGTCCGAAAGGTGTGGTTTGATGTACAGCTGCATCTCGCAAGATGGGGGAGAGAAGGCAATCGAGACTTGACAAGAGGCTCTTTCATTGTGAAAGAAGATGAGAATGGCACTGAGTATATTTCTCTCGCCCACAATGCTGAGACCAAAAACCACAAAGATGCCAAAGATCCATGTAAAGAAAATTACAGAGGATTCATCTTTGCTGAGCCTGACAATCCCAACTGCCCCGTTGCCAGTTTTAAGAAATATTTATCCCTGTGCCCTCCCGACGGTAAAGCGTTTTACCTTCATCCACTAAGAAAAGATCAATGGCTACTGAACAGACAAGCAGTGTGGTACTCTCGTGAACCCATGGGGCACAATTACCTTGGGAAAATGTTACTCCAAATCAGCCAGGCAGCCGGGCTTTCTAAGAGATACACAAATCACAGCTTGAGGAGCACAGCTGTCCAACTCCTCTCTCAGGCTGGTCTGGCAAGTAGGGAGATTATGTCTGTGACTGGACACAGGTGTGAGAGCAGTCTGAGGAGCTACTGGGCTCCGACCAATACAGATCGGGAAAAGTGGAGCAAGATCCTGTCCTCTAATTCAGGCAGCAGCAGCAGATCAGGTGAGTGCCTCTCCTAAAGCGTCAGTGATGAGATAATATTGATAGCAGTTGTAACAGTAAAAAACTGTTTCCAGGTGTGTCAGTTGCAGGCCCACAGCAAGGAGGAAATATGGACATGAATGAGGACAGAGACGTCAGCATCAGTATTCCCAAGGACGTCCCATTCACCTTGTCTCACTTCACCATCAATGGAAATGTTCAGTTTAATGTGAATTACAACACTAAATAAGCTAATCTTTGCTTCGGAGTTACCGTTGCCTACAGTTACAGTTCCAACCGTAGAAACGAACGGACTATTTTTTCAAGCAGCGAACTATTTTTTCAAGCGGAAGCAATGAAAACTTTTGTAAATCAATAAAATAATTTTTAGATCAACATTTTATGTCAAACTTTTGACTTCTTTAGTGAGTAGCCATGTAATAAGCGGGATAATGTAGAGCGAGCCGGTCACTATGGAGAAATAAACCCTGCATCACCCTGAAGGCTCGCTCTACATTATCCCTTACAGGTAATTCATTTGTACATGCACCCCTAATCAACAGAATGTTAGAGTAAAGAATGTATGTACTGTCCACAGAGGACACACAGAACTTCTCTGCAATACTCTTTATAGGATGTTTTACAGCTGTTTCATTTATGTGTCCCTGTTCTCTGTGTCCTTGTTTTACAGTGTCACCTAACAGGACTGAAGCCTCCTCAAAGATTTGATGCTGATGCTTACAGGGCGGTGGCTCAGTGGTAGAGCGGGTCGTCTCCCAGTCGGAAGGTTGGTGGTTTGATTCCCGGCTCCTCTGGTTTACATGTCGAAGTGTCCTTGGGCAAGACACTGAACCCCATGTGCTCCCGATGGCTGCGCCAACGGTGTATGAATGTGTGTGTGTGACCCACAGGTTGGGTCTTTGTAGAAGAAGCCATCTGTGTCATTAGTGTGTGAAAGTGTGTGAATGTGACTTGTAGTTGTGAAAGCGCTTTGAGTAGTCTATGACTAGAAAAGCGCTATATAAATACAGTCCATTTACCATTTAATTTAGCTCCTCCCAGTCAACCCCAGCTGAGACTGATGCCAGATCAGCTTATGCAAGCTGACTTCAGCCAGCAGCAGTGTGAATCAGAAGGCCACATCAATTCACACCTAACGCTCTGACACAAATATATCGTGAGTATGTCTTTCCTCTCCAAGTATGAGCCAAGACAAAACATTGAGTATAGACCAGCCGCTACCAGTTGGTTAGCACCAGAGCTGAACTGAAGGGGAATATTTTGGAGTGTGATCACACTTTGTGATGAGTCACTGTAGCCCTCCATGTAGGAGTGACAGGAAACCAACGTGACCAACAGTCAGCAAATGAAAACTCTAGTGAACACATGGCAAAGGATCAAAAAATGATTTGTTCCCACAAATTGACAACACTTTTATGTATTTTGGTGTATTCATACTGGATAAGATGAAAAAATAAAATACAATTAAAATGCAGTTATGCAGACTGAATTCCACAGTATAACACAATGAAAATAGATACATTACTTCCAACTGGGAAAAGGTTTGAAAACAAAAGCATGCAGACTCAAGCAGCACCTTGCATGAAAAAACAAATGAACTATGTTTCATATGACAATGCACGTCTTTGTCTAAACAGAGCTGTCCAAGGTGCTGAATGGACTGATACTGCACTGTGCTGTGTATGTTTATGTTGGTGTGAGACACCATGGTGCAGCCCCCGTAGATGGCGCGCAACCTACAAGCCAGCACAAAGACTTTTATCCTCAACGTGTTGTTTGTTGTGTTATTCTCCGAAATGCCACAGAGTGTGCAGACAGAATATTCAACCGCAATGTCATTATCCAACATGGCTGCTTCCACTGACCATGAAGCTTGTTACTGCTGAGAAGAATTTATCTGTCTTGTCACTCAGTCACTGAGGTGATCTCGTCGTCATATTTGACATTCATAGATAAGTCCTCTACTGATCTCATACTTATGATCAAAACATATAATCAAATTTAATATGAACAGCTGGTAAAATAAAGTGACAGTATTGCTGTGGTAATTTGTAACTGCATTTATAATCCTTGAGGAGAGATCGGTGGGTATTTCATCATAATAGTCATTTTTAAGGGGGAATTCGTTTTGCGATCTATCTTGTTTGAACACATGCAGTTTTAACACTATACTGTGTGCAAGAGTGCAGACATCCATGAATATTTCTGTAGGTTTCACACAGTGTCCAGTCACTACACTTGATGTTTGTACATGAGATCCTGCTCACCCAGTCTTCTTCCATGTTAAAATGAGAAGTGTGGCTCGCGCCAGGGCCAACTAGTAACAAAAATTCAGAGGTGCACAACCAAGCACCGCAAAAACTTTTGGAGCCTTCGCTCTTGAGCCGACACAGGATATGACATCGTTTTTGTTGTGTGCCAGGCACACCATGACTAGCATAGATCCAACTTAAAGAGGAACTGAGATTTTGAGTTGTGAACTCACTCTCACTCAGTTATCAGATAACAGAATAAAGACAGTCTTTATATCAACAGTTATCAACGCAGTAAATGTGCCAAATTGTGGGTGAGCCTTTCTATGGAAGCTCAGTATTCATGTCAAATGCAAAGCTCCTCTAGTCTTACAAATAATTACTAGTTATATCAGAAAATTGACACCCTCTTCGCGAGGGGATAGAGCCAACTGTTCTTCCAGAGGAGACTCTGATCCTTCAGTGTGTGCAGCTGGCTGTAGTAGCCAGTGCTCTGTTATCTCCTGTGGTGTACTGGGCTGGTGCACCATACAAGGCAGGAGAAGCCAGCAGACTCAACGAGCTGGTTGGGAAGGAAATTTCTGTAGTTGGGCTGAAACTGGACAGCCTGGAGTCAGTGACAGAGAGGAAGATGAAGAACTAGATTAAATCTACCCTGGATAACCAAATCATTAATCAAAAATAGTAATAATAATAATTCATTGTGTGGGACGGGGTTTGTCTCATATTTCCGTCTTGAATGCAGCTTCATCCCACCCGCTGCCCGGTGAAGAGCTGTCCGACTCTGCCCGTGATCGGGTAAAACTCGCTGCAATCGGTGGTTTGATCACACTCGAGAGTGTAAAACACTGTTAAACTCTTGGTTTGACAGTGTCAGTAACAGTGACAATCAGACTAGTTGTAACTCCGCGAGTGTTTCCTATGACGGATGGTGGCCTGTCAGATGTACGGCAGCTTCAGGGGGACAATATTCTCCATTCACACCCAAGTGACCATAGACTGTATGGTTGTGACTTGTTTATGAAAGTTGAGGTGTGCAGACGGATACATAGGCATTTATTTAATACACTAATCTACGGAAGAGTATTAGGGCCAAGTCGAAATGTCGAGAAAAAAGTTTATTGCCATTTATAGTGCTTTGTATATTGTTTCATTTGTATGTTCATGTGCAGTGTAAGCAGAGTTATTAGGTGTGTTCGAGATGAACTGCGCATCGCCTGGCGAGTAGACGACATCAGGCGGCCGCAGCACAAGGTAGAGACAAAAAGCTGCAGTCAAGTCGGACAGTTCCAGCAGACTTAAGGGAACATACAGGAAGAGACACTGACATCCTGTTAGATCACCTGTATGTTACCTGTAGTTTGCAGACCACGTTCATAGCAGAAGAGATAAAGTGTGTTCTCAACCGCTGATTGAAGTTAAAATAGAAGTGATCCCTCTTCTGTTACATGGAACATCTGTTCTTTTGTAAAGCACTTTGTAACTGTTCGTTTGATAAGTCATATAACCTTTATTATTATTATTATTAGACACAGAGTATCTGCTTGTTGACAGATTAGAACTTAATCGCACAACATTAGACTAATCTATCAATACGACAATTACACAGATAATTGGTATTTTAAACAACACGTGGTGTTTTTTGTCAAAATTAAGAGCCAATCGGAGCCTGTCAGCTCGTCGATCAGGTGACAGGAAGGCGCTTGCAGTCGGTGGAGAGTAACTGCAGTGCCTGGCTCTTAAAACCGCAGCCGCGTCGATCTCGTGTGGTTATCGTTGCCCACTTGTACCTGCCCTTGTTTTGTGGGGACAGGTATGAGTGACGCATGGGGAGTGTTTCGTGCTTGACATAGGAAAGAGAGGTTGCTGTACCCCGAAGTGTTTTGTACTGTTTTGCTGTGTTGGTGAAAATTAAAAGAGAGAAAGAAAGAAATATTGTAGCCCGCTTATTACCCACAGCCCGGAACACAGTGTAGTTATCAGTATTAGGTCTTTGAGGTACGGAAGAGTATTAGGGATGGACCAGAGGAGACATTTCAACTTTATTTTCAACTTTGTATTTTGACTTTATTCTCGACATTTCAACTTTTTTCTCGAAGTGTATGATGAAAAAAAAATCTACCTCCTCTGATTTTTTTTCTTCTCATGAGCCGCCCTAATACCGTACTAATCAAAATGTAGTGCCGGTGTGAAAAAATAAACAACTATGATGTGTTATTATTTTTCACCAGTCTGTAAAACTGCATCCTTCCAGGGGGATCCCGAGGCGTTCCCAGGCCAGCCGAGCGACATAGTCCCTCCAGCGTGTCCTGGGTCTTCCCCGGGGCCTCTTCCACATTAGTATATATAATATGTAGTATTTTAACTGCAATTCCGCGATTAATCACAGAGTAGTATTGCGATTAATCAAGTTAATTTTTTTAATCGTTTGACAGCCCTACTTTTTTTATGAATGCAGTTTTAATATACTTGGCATTTCATTGTGTGTTTCAACATTTTCTAAGACAGCTGGTCTGTCATCATTTGTGCGTACGCATGGTCTTAAGCAGGGTCATCAGAGCATCATGTCCTCAGAGCAGGGATTCTGTTTGGTACCAGAAACTACTACATGTCATTGCTTCCTCTTTTTTACTCAAGTAAAATTACTTGTGCAGTAGAATTACCAGTTTTTAAACAAAAAATTACTTATACTAAAAATAATGACTTTGTTACAGTAATGAGACTGAATGTGATTAATTACTGCAAACCCTGAGTCTAACAAAGTTAATTCACTGATTAAGCAATTTGGGTCTAGATTATAAGTAATTTCCGTACTTTAAATGTTTATTTTTCATAGTGCTGTGAACAACAATGCGTCAGTCTTACTGAAGCCATCGGTTGTCATTTTGTCTTTCTGTTAAATAACGGAACACTGTATTCTTCTGTGGCTGCTTTTAAGCTTTTATATTCAACTTTTCTTCTGACAGAAAATGTGTTGTCAGCTCCACCCTCCTCCCTCACAGATGCTCTTGTTCCCGCCCCTGCACTTGTCATTCATCTTGATGAGCTGTCAGCTGCTGTACATTGAGGCTGCAGTGAGCAGCATCCATGCAGTAAAGCCTCCACAGGTTAGAGAACACAAACATCTCCATCACTCTCACGTTCTGCTCATTGTGCTGCTTGTGTGTTTAACTTTAGCAGGATAGAGTCCATCTCTGTCCCACATTTCCTCTGCTTTCTTTCTCTCTGTCTCTCTCTGTCCTCTGTTGTCATGGTAACCTAACTGGCATGAGGCTGTCGGAGAGCTGATTTTGTTGACAACCATCATCCTCGTTCACAACTGACATCGATCACACTCTGTCTCTCTAATGACCAGTCTTTTCTCTCTCTGTCACCGTTGTGCTGTCAGATTCACACACATAAACACATCCACTGGGAGTGTTACAATACACACAATTTCTTTTACACCGCTTATAGTAATATGTGGACAGTGGTTGTAATGTTACAGTAGACAAACATGGATGATGAATCTGTTAAGTCATTCGTAGTTGTTTTGTTTTGACGCGTACATTCAGGTTTAGCACTTGCTCAGGAAACCCTAATTTCAGCAATGGGAACTTAAGGTTTTTTATGAGACAGTGATTCAGAATAATGGAAGAGCCACCTTAACCACTTATCATTTGTGCTTTAGAGCAAACAAAAACAACTTTGCAATTAATCAAATCAAATCAAATCAAATTCTTGTCATAGTTTTACAGGCCCCTAAATGTCTAGGACTTTGGGGCAGTGCTTCCCTATTAGCCTCAGTCACAAACAGATATCTCTGAGATATAACACTGTGTGTATGATATCTCTTTAAAGCTGTATGTGTAAGATTTAAAAATGTCCCAATGGAAAAAGTGTAGATTCAGAGACCTCACTGTAGCAGACAAGATGAGAAGATGGAACAGAACAAAAGATTTCAGAGTAATTTAGACTAATTTTCTTATAACCAACATCTAGTGGCCATCAGAGAAACTGCATCTTAAAACACTTCTGAATGAGCTTCTGTGCTCAGCCATGGTGTTTGGCCCATGGTTGTAGTTTGACCACAAAGGTCAGATTGTAAGTTTTGAAGAGTCACTGCACTAGTATAAGTAACAGTAAAGTCAACTGAAAACATGGAAATGAACTAACGTTAGACAAAGATTTTTATTTACTGGCCACAGTCTAGTGTGTGTATTCATAGATCTGCAGTGTTCCCAGGGATCAAACATGTTTTCCCCTTCCCTGTGGTTCTTGAACATGTTTCATCATCTCGTCTCATCCTATATGTGGTCCAATACAGAAATCAGAATTGGTCCTCTGGGGAACATGTACCAAATTTGATGGTAATCCATAATTGTTGATATTTCACTGGACCAAAGTATTAGACCAACAAGCCAATCAATGCTGACATTTCTGGATCAG
This sequence comes from Lutjanus argentimaculatus, assembly GCA_034769285.1. Taxonomy (NCBI): domain Eukaryota; kingdom Metazoa; phylum Chordata; class Actinopteri; order Lutjaniformes; family Lutjanidae; genus Lutjanus; species Lutjanus argentimaculatus. The sequence goes on along the minus strand of JAWZSL010000035.1, from coordinate 1,101,694 downwards.
TGCTGCTACTGTGGAGCTGAAAATTGACCAGTTAAAAGATGACATACATTGAAATTTCAATAATCAGCTGCAGGAGATTGATTCAATGCAGAAGCAAACATCAATTTTTACTGGATATCAACCCTTTAGGTGTGTGTGTGTGTGTGTGTGTGTGTGCGTGCGTGCGTGCGTGTGTGAAGGGGAAAGAGACAGAGAGGGGCAGAGCGAGCGAGACAAAGAAAGAGAGGTTAATTTCTTTCCATCTGTCATGAAACCACAGCCTGGTCACATGCAGTACATTAACTAGCCATTAGGAATCAATGGTTCATCCATAATGCATTATGGTCATAGGTACATTAAGAAGTCATGACATTAACATCTGATTGATGTTATCTGAATGGGTGGGGCCAGACCCTTTTAGCCAAAAAGCAGAGACGAATAAATAGAACTACAGCAGCAATGTAGTGTTTCACAGTAAAGACAAAGACAGTACCACTACTGTCACTGCACTAGAGAAGCACACACATACAGGACAGCATTTCTTTCTAGTCCCGTTTTTTTCTTTCAAAGGCATCAAAAATGGAACCTGCATGACAATGTGCACAGACTACATGTGGTGAGCTCCAATGTCCATTAATTAATTAGAATTAGAGTTTGTTTTTCGTAGTTTTGGCCATGATTCTGATTGAAATCGTATTAGTGTTTTACTCAACAGATTAACTGCTGACATATGGGAACATGGTGACATCACTAATGTGGAGTTTAGCTGGGCAAAGAACTCAAGCAAAAATGTAACAAAAATAACTGAAGACAGGATGGTCACTAATGTACTTTTTGTTTTGGCCTTTGTGGCATAGATGGGAACTGTATTGCTGATCTGTACTTGACTCTCAAGTCTCAAGTTTCTGAGCCCCCTACCAACACTGGAACACACCACAACACTACCTTTCAACTGCACACTGATAGTAGGCCTACTGTATGACTTGCAAAAAATGATGGTAGTAGACTACTTTTACCACAGAGCAGCAAGACAACTGAGTGTACAAAGAAGACAAATCAGTATATTTGATTTAAGATCTAATGTTTTTAAATTAAATTAACTTTTAGCATTACATGAACGATGTGCCACTTGAGGTGCTCAGAAGATAATGTTCTGTTATCCACCCATTAGCTAGTGGCCAATTGGCCATGCCTCTCAGTACTTACATCTTTCAAGCATTGTAGGGGTCTAAGCCTGAGGACCCTTTGTAGAGACTGGGATTTAAACTGGCAATCTGTAGCATCCCTGTATGTCTGTCCTGCCTTGGCTCATCAATCCAATTCACTGCTCAGTAAGCTGGATGAGTCAATCATGTCTAATTCACTTCTGGCTGTGGCTGACCTTCATGGTTCCGATTGGTTTTGTATGTCTGCTATCCTGCCTCTGCAAAATGCTTGTGGTCTAAGCCTGGGGACCCTTACTGGAAGCCTGAACCATCAGTCACTGATGGTGATGGGTGGCTCATTGTGAGATACCCAGTTATGTGTAGCTATCCTGCTTTTCATCATGGTTTCCATTGGCCTGTGGCTTTAAAGCATTATGGAGGCCCGGAGACCCTTACTGGAGACTGGGATTTGTCTGTACTCAGCACTGATGTTCCTGTGCACTATCCGGACATTTGGTTATCTCAGTGCATACTGTACGTGCAGCTATTCTACCTTGTCTCATCATGGTTCCATTCATCTATTGACCTGACTTCTCAGCACCTGTATCTGACTGTGGCTGACCTTCTTGTGTCCTCATCATGGGTCCGATTGGCCTGTGGGATGCCCAGTTACTTGAAGCTATCCTGCCTTGACTCATTATGATTCCCATTACCCAGACTCATGTAGCATCCCTGCCTTGGCTCATCGCAGTTCTCAGTGGCTGCTGGCCTTGTATTCCTTTGTCTTCTATCCTGCCACTACTATCCTCTACTTTTGGTAGTGTGTCCCAGGTTGTCTCAGTGAAATTGCATCTTTCAAGCATTGCAGGGGTCTAACCCTGGAAATCCTTACTGGAGACTGGAATTTGAACTGGCAATCTGCTGTACAAAAGGGGCTAATTGTGGTTCCCAATGGCCTGTGAGATATCCAGGTCCATGTAGCATCCCTGTATGTCTGTCCTGCCTTGGCTCATTGCAGTTCTCATTGGCCCATGCTGACTGATCTGTTGTCAGCGGTCTGACAGCTGTGATCTCATCCTTTGTGCACTTTGCAGATCTAGTGAGATTTATTAGGCTTAATTATAGAATTCCTTAATCACTGTTAGTGAGAATAATTTTAGAGACACACACATGCTGTCTAATCCACACTACTGTTCGAGAGAAACCATAACATAAATGAAAGGTATTTTGTGACTGTGGAGACGTGTGTGTGCACCTCCGCCAAATGCGCTGTTTGCTATCTTGTGTAGATGGACCTACTGCACCACAGACTTTGCGCTTCAACTGGATTTTAGCAGGTCTGTGGCTCAAGTGGTTTTGGGTCCCTGTATTACTGCTACTCCAGGCTGTGATTAGAGCTCAGGTGGTGCTGCCATAATCCCAGGTTGTGTTAGAGACTTGGTGGAGACATCTGGAACTTCTTGCATAGAGGCTTGACAGTCTTCATCTATGTATCTTACTCTGACTTGAAGGACCAATGTTAGGTCTGATAGTTAGTGGGTAGGCTGCAGTGTGTGTGAGAGAACCATAGATAAGGCAAGAGTTCAAGTTTCAGAGGCAGAGCAGTTTTGTTTTCTTTCCCTTTGTTAGTTTCTTTGAGTTTTTTTTTTTCATGTGTAGTTTTAGCTCTGCAAAAAGATTCAGTTCAGTTCAAATATTATTAAATAATTAAAGCACAAAAACACATAGGGAAACATAAAATACATACAATATGACACAAACATACTGCAGTTGACTTAAACCTGCACACAGGGTTGCTTGCACCTATGCACAGACAGTCATTCATGCTTCATGGAAGCACATTAATAAGTGTCCACCATAACTCCTCAGTAACAATGCAGTGAGTATAAAAATATTAACAAACATTTCCTAGCAACATAACCATCATCAATGAACAATATTTCTTTTTAACTTTAAGTGATATTAACTGGTGGTTAGCGCTGCTGCCGCACAGCAAGAAGGTCCTGAGTTCGAATTCTTTGTGGAGTTTGCATGTTCTCCTCGTGTCTGCGTGGGTTCTCTCCGGGTACTTCCTCCCACAGTCCAAAGACATGCAGCATAATAGGTTAATTGGTGACTCTAAATTGCCTGTAGGTGTGAATGTGAGTGTGAGTGGTTGTTTGTCTCTATGTGTCAGCCCTGTGATGAACTGGTGACTTGTCCAGGGTGTACCCCGCCTCTGTCAGCTGGGATAGGCTCCAGGATTGCATCCTTAAATTGTAATGGATTAACTGTATTGCATCCTTCAATACTATATAAGAAAGAATAGAAGAAAATACAAGTAATATTAGTAGAGAGTATTAATACAGAGTAGTATTGCGATTAATCAAGTTAATTTTTTGAATCGTTTGACAGTCCTATATTATATTCATTATAAGTATATATAGTATTATATTCATTATAATGTTGATTAATGTTGAAATGTCTCTTCTGCCTTAATAATTAGTACTTAAGAGATAATACACTGAAGTGTCAGGTTTAGAGCCCATATACAGTACATCGGGATGGTGTGCTTCTGTTCTCAGGATAGAAAATGTGTAATTTTCAGGAAAAGATTAATCCCTACTCCTCACCACATCACACCATATAACATTACATAGGCAGACATTTTTTGCCCCACACCAATGTTCAACCCAAGTTGGTGCCCATGACGGTATAGATCTAGCATGGTGTTCTTGAACCAGCACAGACACTGCAATGCTTTTTAGTGCGTAAGATTTTAATGGAGGGAGGGGTGGGGGAAGGAGGAACACACAACATGCAATAACTCAGGTCTCTGTTTGAGGGATTTCTCTCTCAAGGACTGCAGCTTTTTGGCCAGATTTGTGTTTCTTTTAAAATTGGTCTTTTATCATAGCCCAAGAAGGTATGTTCATTTTGGACGAGCCTGTCAATTCTAAACACTGTAGGAATAATTCACTATAAAAAGGCATTGTCAGTGAACTTTCAAAAACTTGAAGGGTTGTGGAGATATCTTTATTCACAGCTCTATCTCTCTCAAAGACTAAATCCCTGCTATTACAGAACTGTTTGGAAACTACTAGTTACATAAGCTGGCTGTTTGTCTGACTGACTGCTTGTGTTTCTTGCCCCTGCTAAAATGAGAGTGAAACTTGGACTTCATCAGGTGAACACAAACATAACTGCAAATGAATGATAATGTTGATGTGTGTCTGTTGGGTGTGTAAAAAGGTAACAGTTTGCAAATATGTTCATCTTAACAACATTATAAGGTAATAATGTGTCACTGTTGTGTTTACAGCCTGTTCTGCTGCCCTAAGTTACCGGAAAATCCATTAGCTGCTTTGGGATTCATGGCAATATCAAGTACAAACCTCCTGTTAGTGTCAATAAAAATATCTCACTCTGGACCAAAATGTGAAACTAGGCTGAGATGAAGTGACCATCACCAGCATTTGGCCCAAATCAGAAATGTGCCACCTTATGTCCCACAATCAAAGTCCCACATCATATCAAAGTTATGACTCATCTCAGGTGTGATGAGTATGATAATAATGGACCTGGCTCCAGGTTTTCTGTGTGACTCTTAGCTCAAGGCATTTAGATAACACATCTAGTTCACAGTGTGCTCATGCATATCCCTCTATAATACGCATTATGATGCCACTTGGTAAAAAAATTTTTGTAAGTTTTTTTTCTTGCAAAATAGACCAAGTACACGCAATTTGAATAAAAAAATGGGCACAAATGGCACACTTTAGGGTGTGTTACCTTAAAGCAACCTTGTACCATGCTGGTAAAGACTGTACAAATGTGAAATATTCAATTGCCTCTCCAATTCAAAATGTATGGCTATGAAACTGAAAAACATTATAAATGAGCCTTTTTCATGAGCTTGTTTGTCTGGATGTTACCTTCAGACAACACTGTACCATTATAGAACAGTCTATAGGAATGAATGTTTTAAAGTGTGTCAGCATATTTCAACAAACCTGTCATCAACCAAACTATCAGAGCCCTTCTCAAAACAAAATAGTGAGTGACATTTCAGTGTGTGATCATTTAAATGCTTGTTTCCTGGTGTGTCTTTTCTGACACACAGTATCATGCAGTGATTTATTGTGGTGCTGCCATCTTTGGCTCACTGCTTATGAATTGTTATCAATGCATTTTATATCCTGTCTTATACTGGTTGGACAGTGCACAAGGGCAACAATTACATTTTAACAGTTTTCCAGTGCTTAATTGTCAAATAAAGTACATTAAACAACTGAAAAATAAACCTAAAATAAAATCATTGTATTGTTGTATTGTTTGAGTGTAAAGGACCAAAAATGGGTATGTTACTATAGGCAACACCGTACTGTAGAGGGATATGAGCAGTCCCAGTGAGCACCAACCAGGATTTCAAAATTAAGTTGAAAACTGGTTGATATTTGGTCTGAGTTTGGTCTCATTTTGACCTCTTTTCAACTTGCTAAAATATGATCACAACATTACTATGTTGGTTGAAAAGGCAGTGGTGAAAGAGTACTGAAAATCTGTAATCAAATACAAGTTCTGTTACACTGCTAAAATATTACTCAATTACAATCAAAAGTACTGGTGTTAGAAATATACTTAAGAAAAATTTGTCGCAAAAACTACTCAGAGTATTAGTTACTTTTAACCGGTGATGTCACAGTCTAGAATTGCAAATTTTGTGCATTTTTTCCCCTCATTTTCAAATTTTTTTTGTCAATTTTTCTCATTTTAAGTCTAAGTTCAATTTTCCAACAAATGGCTCTGCCAGACAAAACAATGTCAAATGAGGTGCAGTTATTGCCATGACTATTAAATATCCATCAATACATTATTAATTGGTTAAACTCTTAAAAATGCTTAATCATAACATCCTTACTGCGAAAGTGTGCTGCCGCAGCATTTTGTTTTGTTTTTCATTTGTATGTTTGGATATTAATTCAAATTGTTCTCAGTACTCAACTATGATTTTAAAAGTAACTAAGTAGATTACATCTTGCAATGCATGCTTAAGTACTTGTTAAAATATAAATCTACTCATAAATGTACTCAAAAATTAATTTATTACAGTAATTTGAGTATTTGCAATTAGTTACTTCCAAAGCCATGAAAAGGAGACAATACTGATTAGTGTGAGGTCATGCCTTCAAAGTCATATTTCACTGGTAGGCAAAATATGGTCTATACAAAGATGGAATTTCAATACATTTAATGTTTCATATAAAATGTCTGTTCTTTAGTATAAAGAGTAACAAACTTTGTATGGACAGCTACATGTGGAGGATGAAACACAGCTGTCATACAGGAGACTGGGTTTGAGTCCTGTGTAGGTCTTTCAACTGAGAAATCTGGATGTGGTTTCTTTAGTGGGGCTCCGAAGTGATGACAGGCTATTATTTGCACAGTGTAGATGATGAAATATGTCACTATTGCAAATCCCTTTGAAATATTGTATAAATGTGAATGCCCAATCAATGTCTTCAAATAGTCTGTGAAAAAAATTCTTTCAATTTTGAACCTATTCTGAGTGTCTTCAGCGACCAGTGTTGTTTTTTGATGTCTTTCATGTGAAAAATGTTCACTGAGTCTTAAAACAACAACAGACAAGAACTTTAATCAGGCCTGAAAAGTTGAGCCCGAAAAGGCCCAAGCCCGAACCTGTTCCTTCTTAGAATATTTCAGCCCAAACTGATTACAGGCTGACATTTTTCTAAATGAGCTTCAGTCTATGTACCAAGCAATAATAATACAGCCCAAAACCCGAGGTGAAATATGTGAGAAATATGGCCCGACCCAAACCTGTTGGGTCCCGTCGGGTTCGGGCACAGATCTCAAGCTCTAGCAGACATAACTGAACCGTGTGTGTGTGTGTGTGTGTGTGTGTGTGACCATCCATGAGTCTTGTTCTTTTGTTTCTGTAGGGTCACTGGCATGTTAAAAACAAGGGCGGCGCGTGTGCACCCCTGTGCGCGCGCTCCTGTGTCAGTTTCCAGTGTGCCCAGTAGGTGGGACCTGAAGCTCGGAGGATGGGGTCGTTCTCTCTCTCTGCCTCATCGTGTCTTCAAATGCCTCTCCACCATTTCCACCGCCTGGTACCAGCAACAGCGCCAAAGAGGAGAGAGAGGGAGAGAGATGGAGGGATGACATAAAACGATGCAGAGAGGAGAAGAAGAGAGAACCGGACTGCACGCGCTCAGACCCGTCATGTCACACACCTGGAATATTGTCGGATTTTCCCTCCTTTTTTCCTCCCGGCGGTGTTTTTTTTAAAGGGGCAGGAGAGCCGTGACTGGCATCATCAAATCTGACATACCCGCACACTCACACACACGCATACACACACAGACACACAGACACACATATTCACGCATATGGATCCGCACAGACATAAAGGGAGATGTGTTTTTGATGTTAACATTTAGACTGTGGTGTGAGAAATAAGGTGGGAACGTTCACACACCCCCGTTCCCCCGGAGCCGACTCTGAACAGGAGGATTTGACTCATTTTTTCTCTGTGCTGCGCTGCAAAGTTGCGAACAAATCTGGGGACTGGAATCGTGACAGCATGGATGGATTCGGTGCGTTTTTTGGCGCATTCGGCGTCCGTCACTCTCCCAGGATCTGCTGCTGCTGGAGGCTTTTCTTTCTGCTCAGCGTCTTCTTTCACAACTACCTGAGCTCCCTGCTGGACTGTCCGCCCACCTGCACCTGCTCGCCCACGGACATCTACTGCAATAAGTCCGACAACAGCAAATTCTTCCCGCTGCTGTCCTTCCAGGGCACCGGGAGCGCCGGGAACAGCAGCGGGAGCATCGAGGACCTTTTCCAGAACATCACCTCCATGTAAGTGCTGCTGCTGCTGCTGCTGCTTTAGATAAAATGAGGCGTACATAGCTGTGTGTCTGTAGAGCTGCTTGTGGTGGTGCACTTAAACTGAGGTTACAGAGGTTTATTTGCAGAATTTCTCATTCGTTTTCCTTCATACCTGTTTGTTTAGATGCAGAATAGAGATGCTCATCCACAGAATATAGGCGAGTGTCTGCCTGGTGTCAGTAATGATGAAAGGTTCTTCAGTTGGGGAAAAAGAGGAGATTCATGTGCTTTAAAATGTACTTTTTTTTCGGTAGAACTGAAGAATAAACTTTAAATGTGCACCATGCAGGCCTACACAAATTGTGAACTGAGTTGGTCACAGCCAGGGCCTTATTAAAAATTTTGAATTTAACCACTAATGTAAGAAAGAAAACCTGACCCAAAATGCAAAATGTAAAAATTTGACTATTATGTTTGCCATACATGATGAAGTACACAAGGATCCGCGCTCAATTCTGTGAGTATGCAAGAATAATTCACCAGCTGATCACAGTTTACTCCTCTGCATGCTAATATCGTCCAACCATACATCAAGTAGTCTATAATGTCCTGGTCAAATAGTCCTGGGTGTATGAGGCAATGACCTTCCCTCAAAATCTTAAAAAAATGCCTAAATCCTTTCTTAACCATATCATCATTTGTGCACACACTTTAATGTATGGTAAGGGTTCCTTAAAGCCCTTATTAATCTTTTAATCGCTAATATAAGAGCAAATAGAAGAGTATAAACAACATTTAGGTCTTTGGTCTATTGAGGATCATATTTGGTTGTTTTTTTTTTTTTTTTAATCTTTACAGTCATTCCATGTAAATTTAATATGAAATGTAAAGCATTCTGTTCCATAGCCATGGTTGAACATTTAATGAGAGCCTTTGGTGATAAGCTAGTTCAGATCTCCGAGCCCGCCTAACCTGTGATGAAGCGTTCAGTAAACAGCAGAGTAAACCAAGACCCCGGCCATCAATGAGAGCCAAAAAAATCGATTCTGATTTCAGACAAATATTTCTTAACTTTGGAAGCACATAATACTGAAGTGCTGTGAATTACACCACCTCAAAGGGATGGTAATTCTGTAGAAAATACTGTATTAAGGTAGTTTAGCCAACCAGAGGAGGTGTTATCTTTGTCACCTTTCATGGTAAGTAAATCTTTTCTGGTCAGATTGACCTTAACCAAAATTTAGAATTGCTTCAATTGTATGTTATTTGAATCAGTTCATGTCTAAAATAGTGCATATTAGAGGAGCCTAAAAGATGTTCCTTGGCCTTCTTACTTTGAATGAGCAAATGGAAGCTGATTTAAGAGGCCCACATCTTGAATTAAGTGCAGGAGAAAAAAGCATATTCTTCCCTTTAAATATCATTATTTCCCTTCCATGCCATTTGCTGCAGTATCTCCCTAAATACCTTCTTTTTTATCCTTTGATGACAGCGAACAGCACAGCCTGAGAGGTAATAAGCCCAGATATCTCCAAATAGCTTTTTCTTTGGATGATAAAAGCAGTCATGACTCAGTTGCTCATAAGCGAAAATCTAAGTCTAAATGTCAGTTTCCTTGGGGTGAACCGCCAACCAGTCTTCCAAATATCCGTGAAAGCCTGATATTTCCTGGGTGGGCACTGAATACAAAACTGCAGACCCAAACCATTTTAAATATCCTATTTTCTTTGGGAGAGCAACCTGAGAAACTCAGAAGGCTGAATTTCTCTCTTTCCTTTAGATGAGAATGCCACAAATAACCCACAATGTATCACAGAGTTTGATGGGATTTTTTTTGGTTAGGCAGTTTTAATAAACACTATGTCAGGATAGTTCTTCGACTGAACCAGAGACATCTGTGGAAAGTCGATCATGTCAAGTCTCTTCGTGTGCGTGGCTTCGTGCATCATGGTGTCACAATCAGGTGTTGTATTAAGTAACACTGAACAATACATTTATCATAGAGCCATGGCTTATATCCATCTATCTGTATCATATCTTTGTCATACTTCTCAGTTGGTCAGTTAGAAAATATTTTATCCAAATTTGCTGTATAAAACAACAAATACAAAACAATGCATCTTGAAGTGTTTAAGGGAACTATGAGGCTACGTTTCATTTAATGCAGCCGCAAACTCCCCTCTCTGCTGGTCAAGTTGTTAAATCAAATTAGAGGAATCCGTTCAAAGACTTGAATATCACCATGAGGGGTTCAATCACTTTTGAGATTGTTTTTTATTCCCTTGTCTTGTGCTTCTCAGTGCACTGTTTTATTGTTTTCTTTGAGAAGTCCAGCCAGACAGTGTCAGCTGCTGTTAACAGTGGGTTTAAGGTCGACTTGTCATATTATTCTGGATGTAAGAGCCATGTTCCAGAGTGAATTACGCTGCACTGGCAGCAGTCTTTTTGATCAATAGATCTGACATGATTATGGTGTATTGAGTTGCTAGTGTTGCATCTCTTAATGCACAGTTAACATTAGCAGCGTTTTCACTTGCCTTGTTAAAATTAGCTGACTCTTTCAGCATTTTAATCTAAACAGTGCATAGACTCATACAAAAATAATCCCTCTTAATCATCACCAATTACCCACCAGACCCCCCATCTGCCACTACCTTTTTTTTTCTCATTTTTTCATCAATCCGTCCATCCATTTTCATTCCATCCATGCTGTCTCAAATTGTTGGTATCTGATGTCCTGGGACTCAACAATCTATCTTTCTGGAGCGTTTACTAACAGCAACTGACAAATCCCACTGATTCTACCGTTAATCAGTCCCTCCACAAAGTTGTGATTGCGACAATTCATGCAAATTCAACTAATCCCTGTGAATTCTGTGCAGCCTTTCAATTTTGTTCAAACTTTGCAATTTTTCCACAAATTTAACATCATACATGTGCGTCTCAGTGAACCCAGTCAATATTTGTTTTATTATTTACAAGTGTTTTTTGCATTTGTGTTTTTTATTTTGTCACAGGTACTTAAAAGAACATAAGGTTTGCTATTGTTATTCACATTTTTCAATGCTCTGTGCACTTCATCCAGAGATAAAGCATATTTTGAGTTTTTGTACTTTCAAGCCTTTTTGGTGAGAACACTCAGAATAGAATGATGGTTTTCTCCCTGGAACAAGTTGCTTTTGATTGTAATGAATTATATATATATATATATATATATATATAATATATATATATATATATATATATATATATATATGTATATATATAAAATAGCAACTTTCTTTTGCAATTTTCAGTTGCTCCCACAATTTCATTGCCAAAAAAAAAAGCTTAAAAGCATTGCAACATGCATTGCAATTTTTTAGAAAAGCTGGCATGATATCAGGTATTTTAGGCCGCAACAATCCCAAAAACAGCCTGTGAAATCCTGGAGGGACTGATTAAAGCACAGGCTCAGGTTTGTTAAACAACAAGAACAACAAAAAATCTACAGTCCTAGTTCTGAGTGAAGATACAGATGATTTCAATTACAATGTGTCACCATTAGATGGCGCTTCCCTCACAGAAACACAAAAACTAACAAAGATTTAGAGGTGCTTGTACTTTACCTAGTAGTATTTCCATTCTATGCTACATTATTCATCTACTCCACTATCTCAGATGCGAATATTACACTTTTATTACACGACTTTTATTTATAAATATAAATTTGTTGCTAGGTTATATTATTATAGGTTACAATAAGCCACCCAAAAGAATTTAAGTTATTAAAATGACCACCTTTATCTGCTGCAGCATCTGTGTTATAAACACATTAGTTATTAAGGAAAACCCAAAATTGTTACACTTGGCCCAGGTCTCCCCTATCTGAAAATATTGAGTCTCAGAATAATGAGAAACGTTATGAAAATAACTTAGTGCCTGAAAATAATTACTTGTCATTTTGAAAAAGTTGCTCATTAAGAGACTTAAATTTTAAAATCACATTAACATTCATTAAGAGACAAAATCATTTTTTAGTTTAGAATGTGAAGAATTGTAAAATGTCACTTTTATGAGTTTGTTCAGACATCGACAGTGACGATGTGTCCGTACAGTTCACTCAGTGTGATGATCTGTGGGACAGTGTAGGGGCTGGGAAACCTCTTAAGATCGCACATTCACACATTCAGTAAGAACACAAAGGTTCATGGTCATGTTAATGAGGTGTGGGGGCTCTCTCACCATCACAGACAAACACGTGCGCTCCTTTTGAGTTATTAGGTTAGGGGAAACTTTATCAACTTTGTGTAAGCTGCTCGTGACAAATTCATATTAATATTATGAATTTACAACAAACACATTTTCTTTTTTTTTTAAATCACAAATTCGTTCTGCATCAGGTCTGCTGATCTCAAAATACTGAGTAAGTCTCTCAGAATAATGAGAAACTATGAAAATAACTCAAAATCATGACTTAGTATCTGAAAACGAATACTTATGTCATTTTAAAAGAATTCTTACTGTTTTAAGAGACAAACTGCATACTAACTGCATATTTTAAAATATGAAGTAATTATTTTAGTCGCTAAGTAATATTTCTGGAAGAAATCTGGCACAGAGCCAGCTCCTGCTGTGTTGTGGCAATAGTTTGTGAAGGTGAACAGAGTGAATCTGTCTCACCTTAATATAATGACTTTAAAAACACCAAATCACTTCCTTTAACGAATTTCGTTAGTTTATAATATGAAGAATTGTAAAATGTTACTTAGGTATTTCAGACATGGACAGTGATGGTGAGTTGTTGAAAGTCTGTAGTTAGATGTGATGATGTGTGTGACAGTGTGGGGCTGGAAACCTGTTCGGATCGCACATTCACACATTCAGTTAGAACAAAAGTGGACATTGTGATGCTAATGATGTGATGAATAGAAGAGCCGATGGGTTGGTTTTACTCTACAAACAGCTGGATAAGCTGCGCTTAGGTTTACGTAAGGTTGCTTAGCAACGGCCATTGTTTACTCAAGACATTTTTGATCATTACAAGAGTGCACACGCCCTGTTCTTACAGTAGGCTGTATCGATCTTATAATTTATTAAGATAGAAAAAACAAGAAACACCAGGCCATATCAAAAGAAACAAATATTTGAGACACTGACAGCTTCAGGATGTAAGAGAGGAGGGACGATCTGATGAGGGAGAGATATCGATGTTAACTATCATTTTCACCTGATCAATCGTCTTCATCTGAGGAGGAGGAGAGCTTTGTTGAGTGTGCGTTGATTGTGAGGTGTGTCCGTGTACTGTATGTAAGTGTGTGTGTGTGTGAGACAGGTGCGTCTTTTCCTGCTGAAGCCCCGATGCCGTTTAGTCTTGACGTCTCCTGTCTGAAACTTAACGTTAATAAGCACCCTTGTAAATGATAAATGTCCTAAAGTGAATTATAAAAGGTTGTTTTTTTTCAGGTCACATCTTATGCGATTGCAAACACTGTTGCTCGTTCAGGCGTAAAATGACCCCTTAAGAATCTCCTTAAGAATCTTTCTAACTTCTCACGCCAAGTATGTGACAGCTTTTCATAGCTTCACTTTTTAACTGAGCGATCACTGACTTTATTAGCCTGAGTATGAAGAAACACCGCGGCGCACATCATGCCAGCCTTCTGCTGGAGACGCGGCAGCAGCCTGTGAACGCGAACAGAATGAATCTGTCTCAGTTAAATATCATGACTTTGTAAACACCAAATGACTTGCTTTTAGGGCTGGGGGTAAACGATTATTTTTAAAACGATTATTCGGGCGATTATTTTATTGAATAGTCGACTATTCTAACGACTAATTGGACGATTAATCTAACGATTATTTTTCTGTTGTACGATTAATAAAAACCATATTGTATCTCAAATAAATACCAAAAAATTCTTAATAAATTACTTTATTATACGACGGTTTTTCACAGCCAAACATCTTCTGCTTAACACAAAATAAAAGTACTGTTATACAAAATGGAAGGGCTGTCATTGTTTACTCTTTTACAGTACCATAGGCCAAAACGCACTGCAGGCTTCATTTGACGCGCGTCTTTTGACTAAAGCGCACTGCAGGCTTCAGATTTAACATTCCATCACCACAAAACCAGCAGTATAGGAAAAGGTCGCTATTTACATGCATCTGTTTATTTATTTAGTATTACTATTAACAACAGTTTATTTCTTTAATAAAATATTGTCCTCTGAGGGGAAAAAAATCCTCACCTTTTTTCGGGTCCATCTATTTAATGACTGAACGGTGCATGATATTCATGTTTTTGTATTAATGCAGCAGGATCTTTTACACATGTCACTCTGACAGTTTACATCAGAGAGGATGTTGTAGACCACAGCAGACAGCAAACTGCACACAGACATACACCGAGGAGATGAAGAGGAGATGAAGAGGGAGACAGAGTCTGGACAGTTCATAATGATTTATAATAATGCAGCGCAGTGACAAACATTTCATGGAGGAGACGAACGTCTGTCTGTTACTGAGACAGATATTTGAGTCACAGAACTGTTCAGTAACATCAGGATTTATCATCAGAAAAGTTTTATATCAGTCAGCACTTCACACACGCTCCCCCTCCCTCCTCTCTGCTCTCTCTCTCCTCCTTCGTAGTTATGAATAATCGGCGGGGAGTAATTAAGTATTTAAAAACAAATCGGACGAAAAAAAATCACACTCCACAAAAGTGTTCAGTAATATTATGTTTCATGATCATAAAAAGTTTTTATATTAAGTCGGCGCATCTGTCCGTATTCACACGCTCTCTCCCTCCCTCTCTCTCTTTGCTGCGGGTCGTTTTTTTTTTTGTTTTGTTTTTTTTAATTTAACGTGGTTTCAGGTGGAGCTAAAGCTCCATCAGCACTCGCTCCTCACGTCCATACCTTTTTCCTTCCATTAACTCAGCCCAAACACCAGCTGCAGCTGCAGAAAAAAAAGCCCTGGTCCTCATTTGACGCTCCGAAATCGAACAAGTTCGGATTGCGAGCGTCAAGGCAGTTTGACGCGCGTTAAGACGCTTTCAGTGCGTGTTCTGCCATTTAGAACAATGGGTGTACTTCAAAACGTGAGCGTCAGACGCCTTTAGTGCGTTTTGGCCTCTAGGGCGGGTTGTTTTTTGGTGACTTTTTCTTTGAGTAGAGTAGAGCTTGGGAGGGCAGGCTGCTGTGAGGTGGTTGGAGACGGAGTTTCGTCCTCCATGCTGCAATGTTTTGGTCACCCACATGCGTGTGGCGAGCAGGTGGCGACGCGTCGACGTCAAATCCGGACGCGTTTTTTTAGAATCAAGGCGTCGACGTCATCGACGTCTCGCTACAGGCCTACTTGCTTTAACGAATTTCATTAGTTTATAATACAACTAATTGTAAAATATCATTTCCATGACAGACAGACAGCGACAGATCAATGAGGCTGCGCACAGCAGGCGCATATTTCATATACATAACGTACAGTCCAAAAGTCAAAATAATAATAATAATAACAATAATAAAAATCAGTGTAATCATTTCCAGAATTCAGAAGATGTTTTTGTCTAACGATATATTCAGCTTAAGTCCGCACTGGTTGGCGTTTAGTTTTGAAAAACAACATTTTCACTGAGGTTAAATAGAGTTTGCTCTCGGCTTTCGCACATACTGGAAACGGTGGCACACACGTAGCGGGGTGGTCTAACAGCTGTCTCAGAGCACCATAAATTACATTTATATAGTCACAATAATGTTATACATTGTACATTATTCATCTCGGTACCACTGCAGATAAAGTCAGCCTCTCAGACTAGAGATGCAACTGCAGCTTTGTTCTCACTGTAAATCGCTCAGTCCCCAGCCGTATTACTTATGCAGTTCTTTTGAGTAACAAAAAGCTGAAGTATATTTCTGACCGATAGTCGCCTGATAATCATTAAATATGCTCTGTGTGGGAAGCTCTCTCCCTCATTAAATATACCTACGATTACAGTAATAACTGGTGCTTCAGCTTCCACACTCACTGCTCCTCCTGGTGGATAAACAGACCATTGCAACTGGTTTCTACAAAATGAACTTATGGGCGTGATGAGTCAGCCCCGTGTTCTCTACGTCATCGCGGGGGATCTCATTAGTGCTACGAGCCCAGCCGGGTGACGACAGGGACCTGTCATGGATCGGTCTGGGCTCCACCACGGACCAAACGGAAATTTTAAGTGGCTCCATCTGTACATTCTAAGGTTCAGCTGAAGCTAAAATGAGTTTTAAGCAGTCTGTCTTGTCTGTTGGGTCTTGGATTATTGCCGGCGTTTTGTCTACAGGGAAGTCTCCCTCTGCCACGCCTCAGCAAAGACACTCTGTAGGTGGAAACATAAAGAGGTAATTTTGTACTAAAAAGAGGACATGCACTTGATTTGCCTAAATCAGACTCAAGCTATTTTTTTTTTAGAATTCATTTTAGCAAAGAATGAAGGCTGTGTAGGGGCACAACAATTTAAATGATCCATTGCTCTCTAAACATACATGCGGCTTGTGTGTGTTGTATGTGAGAGAGACTTGAAAAAATCTGAACCAATTTAATCAGAATCCACACGACACAATTGGAACAACCATGTGGTCCTGTAATGCTTGTGAACATGTCATCAGAAACAGATGGCTGACAGGTTTTTATTTAACAGCAGGCAAACTGCAGCACTGACAACCCAGCAGCTCATCAATATTTTGATTCTGAGCAATCAGGAACCGGTAACCTGTTTAGGACCAGTCCTTGGTACCCATCCCTACTAACAATTAGGAACTCATCGAGATTTATCAGCCGACTGCAGTCGGCCTGTTAACAAATAAGATGACATTCACCATTAGCTGTGGCTGATTTTTTTTCTGTTTTGTCACATCACTTTTGCACTTACTAAGTCTTGAGGCATGTATGATGTGGCCTGTAAGTGATGTCATTTTCTGATCTAACCAGATTGTTCTAGCCAGCTTTTATTTGCCTTTAGCCTCTTAGCTGTTATAAAGGTATTACTGTTATACAAATCTAATTGTGTTAATATTTTGTTAAAGCACCAAAAGTCATCTTTGCTATATTGTTGCAATATTGATAAATATTGAGGTATGTGGGTAAAAATATCAGGATATTTCATTTTGTCCATATTGCCCAGGCCTGAGCATATCCAACTGCTGTTTCGGAGAAGAAGCTACTGGTTGGACTCAACTCCCAGTATGAGAGGGAAACGGGGTTTTTTTAATGTAGAAATCTTTGTTTCTCTGGCACAAAGGGGCTATAAGTAACAACAAAAACAAATTAAACAACCACAAAACACCAGTAACAGCTGTTGGCCAAGTTGTTATATTAACCGGACCTGGACAAAATGCGGGGGCCAGATGTGGCCCACTGAAACGTTTCATGTAGCCCACAAGGCCATTATGGAAAGACAGTCAATAGCATTTTGCTTATCATTAAACTGTTATTAGACCTTTATTTTGAAAGGGGTTAGTATTGTAGTATTGTATTATAGTATTCTATGGTAATGATAACGAACTCTATCTTTTATATTAAACTGTAACTTTATTCACTCAGTGCTGCACATCCATGTTGTTTATGTTCTTCTTCTACTTTTGCTGCTACAAACATTGTGACCTGTATGTGGCATGCATTATACACTGTAAAACATCAAGTTTTGGACATTACTAATAAAGTATTAGCACACAATTCAACATGGTAGTGCAGAAAGGGAGACCAACAGTAGAAGTGCCTCACTTGTGACTATCCCTTTATTAGAGATTTGGCCATTATTAGGTCCTTATATCATTTGCGTCTGGCCCACAGCAGCCTGATCAATTTCTCGTGTGTCCCCCATGAAAAATAATTGCCCACCCCTGTTTTGGTACATGTATTTGTCCAAAAATTTCATAATCGGCACATCCAGACTAATAATCACAGGTCTGTGAATGACTGATGGAAATGAAAAGTCTGACAGCAAAGTATACATTTCCAGTAATGGCTTTATTAAATACTGGTAAAATCTGTGTTGCCTGACATTGAGTTCAGGGACATGCTGTCCTGTACAGTTCTGGCTCACTTCACTTCACTGTGCCCTGGTGGCATGAAAGCAGAGAACAATGTTGACAGGTTGTCAAGATAAAAGATCAACATTTTTACATGAATATCCTTTCGCCACCTTGTAGTGGGGTACATGCATGAATGTGTGTGTGTTCGTGTGTGTGTGTTAATGTGTGTTTCTGCTCTGTGGGATTTTCCAACAACATTTCACCCAGCACTCAGAGGCTGGAGCCCATCAGGTCCTTGTTGTGGAAAGAAGTGGAACTGGCTGCCACAGTATCCCCGTGCTCTGCTGCGTTCTCTCTTATTTAGCCTGCAAAACACACACCAGACACACAGCCTGTCTCTGCTCATCAGTTTTCCATCTCTCGCTGCATTCAGCATCTCAGCAGCACCAGCGGTCGGAGTGTGAGTGCTTTAGATGTGAGCTGTCACTGCTTCCTTGAAAAGCAAAATCCCCTCTGCATCTGAGTCGGAGCTGGTTCAGATCGTTTCTCTCTGTGAATTCAACCTTGTTGCTGCTCAGAGTGAAATTAACCCAATCCTCGTGCTTCCAAGCAGTGACTCATACTGTCAGAGAAGGGAAACCCAGGATTAGTAGAGTGCCCGGGAAAATGTGGACAGTCTAAACTGATAAATCACAGCAAAGAAGTCAGTGTGACAACAGTGCTTCTGATTTAGAGCCTTTCTTTCAAACATTTTAGCTAGAGATGCACCAATTGACTGGCCAGTCTACAACAAGACAGAGCCCCTGAAGGTGTCGCCAAACAGCCATAAACTTTGTAGCTCTTCAGGCCAATGTTAGCCAGCAGCAGACTGCTGTTCACAGACTTACAGCTCAAATCTCACCTCCTGTTTTGGCTGAAGAATAAGCAATCTGTACTGTATTTACTAGATCTGTTGCAGTGTGTCAGTCTCCGGTTTGTCTACATCTGCTTCCACACAAGATCACAAATCATGTCCTGCGAGATTCTGCAAAATCTTGCAAGATTGTGTTCCCTCTAGTACAGTGTCCTAGCTGTAATTTGGTGCACTTTTAGAGAAAATGTAGAAATTATTTAATAGTCAGTCTTTTACGATGAACATCCAATTTAAGTTTACAAGAAAAGTAGCTGTTTGTGAATAGTGTCAATTATAGTTCTTAGAAAGACTGAAAATCGGAATTGGCCAAAATCGGAATGGGCAGGTCAGCCTTAAAAAATCGGAAATCAGATTCGACGAAGAAAATTGGAATCAGTGCATCTCTAATTTTAGCCAATATACTACAAATCATGATACTTAACATACCTTTACAAGAGATACAATAGTGTTTAACATGTTAAATTGTACTCCGTGGTACTTTATTCATGAATGCTTAATTTGTGCTGGAATAATTAACTGATCAATCGATCAGTTGAAAACCAAATCTTGATAACAGTTGAATTGCTTAAGACATTGGCAAAAATAAACATTTGTCGGGTCCAGATTCAACAATCTTTTAATCAAAAATATGAATGAATTAATAATGAAAACTAGAGGGGCCCTCAGAGAGCACAGAGCTCTGCCAAGGCCAACTGTTCACTCTTCTTCTATGGTCTGCAAATCTGCATGTGCAAACTTGACGGTCAATATAATTGCATGTTCCTGTAAAGTGTGAAGTTGCAACATTTTTCCTGAGTATCTCTGGTGGAGTTTATTGCAAACATTTGGATGTGAGTGAGTGTGTATTGGTGTTATTCCAGTTGTTGCATTTCCATGAAATCACTGTCCCAGGGTGCTCTATAACAACTGCTTCCTGTATGAAGTTTGAGTAGCTCCATGTGAAGGCTACCCCAGAGGATTACAGCTACCTGTGAATGTGGCTGTGAGCTTGAGTCATCATGTTGCTACATTGGCAGTTTTGTCAAAATTGAACTTGACTACCATTTAGTGAATTTTAAGATGTAGACCCATGGAATTTATTCCATTAAGGTCATGTCCTATCTCACTGTGTTAATGAGAGTGAAAAATAATTTGTGAATCTGCCCTGTGATTTGGATCAGGTCAAAAAATGTAATGGGTTCTTCCGTGGCCCATGCTGCAACCTTCCACCAAATTTCATATAAATTGGGTCAATTGTTTTTCCATAATCTTGTTAACAGACAACAGACTTGTTAACATACCTTTTTAGCAGAGGTAATAACTGTATCTACAAATGTAAGGGATCGGTATTAGGGATGTTCCTGGTGACTAATTTCTCTTTCAATTAAACGCAGAATTTTCCATAGACTAGTCAATTAGTCTAACATTAAGAAAACACTTAAAGCAGTTAAAATTGCATACAATTTATTAATTGATCATGTATCATGTTAAACACTGTCCAAAAATACTGTGTATATTAAGCAATTTAACCTAGAAAACATGACAACATCTCACTAAATGCTTCACCTTTTCAGACCGAAAAGGACCACAGAGTTGGCGGATAAATGACCCAGAGCTGATGTTAGCTGCCAGCCTGACACACATGTGGCTAACATTAGCAGTGTTAGCAGCAGCAGCAGCTGCTCTGCTTGCAGGCTAATGTCTGTGTCTGTGCTGAATGTGGTCACGTGTTGCTCCGGTCGAGTGGTTATACACCAGTTTTTTCTGTCACAGCCTACATTCAAACTTATTTCCAAATTCTAGATTAAAACACTGCCAAACCGCACTGGTTTTTTGAGCTGTCATCTGTCTGACTTTGCTGATATGAACATCTGGGGTTGCATGGGCCATGGGGGATACGCACTGGGCGAGAGGGGCAGCCCCGACTAGTGGCGGGCGGCTGCATAACACCTTAGATGCAACAGTTAACTGGCATTGTGCATGAATGAAATATTGATGAATAGTTTAACTAGTATTTCTGGTGCCGACTAGCAATGGTGGCGACGTTTAATTGTGTAGTCGACTAATCGCACACATCCGTAATCTGTATCTGGACTGTTTGTTTATGTTAAGTGTTTACATTATTATGATACTTTGATATATGTGTATCAGTTGTTTTAAAAATGCTAAACATTGCTGTCAGCATCAGCCTCAAAATCTACTGTCAGTTGGGTTATATCAATGTGCAATCAATAAATAGCAATGATAATGTAACCTTGACAGTGAACAATGAAGGCAGACTTGATGATGGTGATGAAGAAAATACATTTTATAAATGTGTGGTTCTGAAAAAGATTTGAAACTCAGTAAGTAAAGAACCATTTTCTGGTGCTGTACAGTTGACGTTTGTTCAAAGTGTGTGTTGAAATCATTGTGGGTCTTTGCACACATCAAGTAGTCTGTACACACTTGCACCCTGCTGTGTAAAGTTCACTGTGCTGGTAGGTTTTCAACGTTCTTCAGAAGTTTCTTGGACAGTAAAAATAGAGTGTTTTTTTCTTGCTGGATCCTGAGCAGGGATCCACTCCTCCTGTCCTCCTCAGTGTCCCTTCCTCTGATACTATGTGAAGTCTTTCAGCTGCCAGCAGTCAACACATCACAGTGCATTAAGATCAAAAAAGCACAGCAACGATTGGAAAGAAATGGCTAGGAAAGATTTAACTTCACATTTGCTGTATGGAAAAGAAGATCACTTACATTATCAATATCTCTTCAGAAAAGGGATGGCAGAAAAGACCAAGAAAAAACAGAGAAATTAAAAGGATGTGTGATGTGATAGAGGCTGATTATTTTATAGAGAACAAAACCTCACTTCATTATTGATCTGTTTTGTGGAGAAAAAAGAAGCTGCTGCTGCTACTACACTGATTCCTGACTCCTGTTTCCACCCACCACTGTGTGTAGGAGAGAGCAACACACGCCTGCTTCCACACTGAGTGCTTGTTTTTCATGCTAGTCACAGAGAATTTAGTGAAATGAGCAGAAAACCCAGAAAATGAGAGGCATTCTGTGATAAGGAAGCATTGTTTTTTATTTAATGCCTAAAGAAGGAAAAGTGGAAGAGTCGTGTGAAACTGAGGAAGCAAAAGAGAGAAAGTGAGAGAGAAAAACGGCAAGTGTGAATGAAAGACAGAAAGGAGGAGGTAAAGCTGAGAGAAAAAGAGATGAAAGATGAGGAAGACATGGACAGCAAGGAGGAGAGTACTGTACTGTTTGAAATGAACACCACAGACTGACAGCTCTCTGTGATACACTCACTCACACACTGAAACAAAAAGCTGGGCTTTATTAAGATGTGACATTTAGCAGTGAGAATGTTCAGTGTGATGCTGCGTTCTCAGGGTTAACACACTTTCATTTGTCAGTGTACCCTCCCTCCAACCCTCACTGCTTCATATAATTAACACGCTCAGTTTGTTTGTTTATGCTGCTGTAGTGACACAATTGAAGGCTCCCCAGAATTCTCTCATACAGCGTCCAGTCGCTGAAAAGTCCCTGAACAGTAATTTGATTGCCTCTGAGAGATTTATTTTACTTAACTGACCCTTTGCTAAGCACCGCCCTCTTTAGTTACTGTTGCTACACCTGCCAAACTTTCCATTCTCGCACTGCATTTATGCAATTTATGGTGATAATGCTGGCAGATTTAAAAACAAAATTGGGAGTAAGTAAACAAAAGCAGTTTTCTAGCTGATGATAGTTGATTTTGTGAGTTAAAATAATGACTCAGCAATGACTGAATCAGTTATTCAGTTATTCAACACTTACCATCAGCCAAGCAGAGTTTGATTTTATTTACCAGGTTTTATGGATCCAGTATCTGTCTTGGAGCCTGACTGAACATCAGTATGGCTGATTTTTATCAGTAATGCATATTACTGGAGCTAAAATGATTAGTTGTTCAACGGAAAATTAATCTTACTAAAGATCTTTACTAGGGCTGAACAGTTAATCAAAATTTTATCAAAATTGCAATATGGTCTACTGCAATGTTGAAATTGCAGGATGCATAATATTTGTTAAAGGTGAAATGTGTGTCAAAACACAATTTTAAATGAAATATTGTGGTGCTGCAGAGGTGCCCTGGCCAACACATCATTCTCAGAAAACATCTTTGTTTTGTCCAGATCCCTAAAAAAATAACACACCATAATTGTTTTAATGTAAAAATATCACAATTGCAACATTAGTCAAAATAATTGCAATTAGATATCCCTTCAAAATCGTCGTCGCCCTAATTTTTACTGTGAAACATGTTTTCTTACATCTGGAGAACAAGGGTAGATTTTAGGCTAGGGCGTCTCTGCAGCACTACATTTTTTCCTTTTTCAAAAAATTGCAATTCCATTCTGGTTTTGATAATATTGTGATTAATTGTGCAGCCCTAATCTAGGGCAGCAGAAAGTTTTGATTTGATTTCAGTCTTTGAGATCTCTGCCGCCACCCCAGTAGAATGGAATTTGCTTTATGAGGCTTAAATCATTGCAAAATACTTGTTGTGGAGTTTCATTGGAATTATGTTCTGCAGAAGGAAGGAAGCAATAAAAACTAGACAGCTACACACGCGTCACATATCTGTTGAGTTTTACAAAATAATATTCAATACAGTGAGCAGTTGGAATGGAATTCCATGCATTTGCCTTGTGATGGTGTGGCAGCAGAAGTCTGAACACCGAGATCTCAAAAACCTTGGAAAATAAAATATTTACATTCACCTCTTCACAGACTCACTGACCTTTCTGCTTGAAATGCATTTAAGCTCAAAAGATATTTTGTGGTAATAAGTGCATTTAAAAGGTTGTTCACTAACACTTTTTACCTTGTATCGCAACATGATTGCTATTATGGAAATATAAAAACCTTTCTAAGATTTTATAAGTGCAAAAAAAGGCTGCCTGAAATCGTCAGCAGCCAACCTTTCAGTGCCTGTCAGGATGAGTGAGAATGTTACACTGGAAAAGCATGAAAGCTTCATGAAGTGTTACTGTAACTCATTTATTTTTAAATGGTCATCAGCAGAATCAGTATGGAATGTAATTCATTTGATATATTAACCAAGGATACTGTTCCATGTTGTGACCTAGCCATCACCACGGCTTGGGTTAAAAAACAAAAAAACAAAACAAACAAACAAAAAAAACGCAGTACGCCCCCCTCTCTCTGTCCCATCTCTGAGCCTGCAGCGGAATGAATGAGCCACTGTGCTTACGCTATGTTAAAATATTCAATAACATTAGCAGCCATTATGTACCACGTCAGTGTGACAGCCCACATCATGTCAGCTGCAGTGCAGTGTGTGGATGTGTGTGTGTTTGTGTGTGTGTGATGATGTGTAAAGGATTGGGTGGTCTGGGTTGAGATGCTGTTAAGGCGATAATGTGACACTGAGTTTTAGTTGGCTATTTTCTTCCTCTGGGCTCATCAGCACTCAGTGAGGAACAGACTAAAATAATTAAAAAGACATTTTAGAATCATCTGAACCATGTGTGTCATTGTAATTTCATTTTTCACTTTAATAGGGAATAAAGATCAAGAAACTGTCCCGTGGAGGCCATAAATACCTAACATCTAGGACCTTATAAGGACAGTGAATGCTGCTGATGCATGCTGCGATAGGCAGTAGCCCCCTCATGACCCTGAACCAGATACATTAGAAAAGGATGGATGGATGGAAGCTCATTTTGCCAAATTTCCCATATGAGATACCAAATAATGCCACGTGTTGTTGCTGCTGTGTTAGTGGGTCAGTGCATAATGCTGTTTAGAAACATGCAGCATGTGGAGTGGGAGGGAGGAACGCTGAGCGCCCGAGAGGCTCCACCAGTCTCTGAATGACATTCAGGTGTTGGACTAGTTTCAGAGGTGTAGGACACTCACTGAAGTCAGACAGAAAATATTTGCCGAATGTTGGGACTGAGATAAGACCTATTTAAGCACAAGAAACAATATAAAATCCATACAAAGCAAAAATATTGTTCACTTAGCGTACTCATGCGGAATAGATTATTATGTGACGCTACCAGTGGTGAACTGTGACTATTAGAGCTGGGACTTCAGCTTGGCCAAAACTTAGCCAAACACCAAAAATGCAGCAAAATGGAAAAAGATTTTGCTGGAATAAGCAGCAGGCAGCAGGTAGCTTGTGACATGTGTTTGTAGTCTGTAGTTGCCATATACAAAAAAAAACAAAACAACAACAGTAGAGGGCAGCAAACACCACACAATGATAGCAGAATAAGTAATGTTTTTTTTCTAGAGATTTCTGTACTTAACAGTATATAATTGACATTTACTCTCTTACTATTGTTTGGATAAGTTATAATTAAGTTTGTGTTTGATATTAAGAGCTATAATAATCTATATAAATCATTCTGAGTTTCTTTTTATCATTCTTATTTCTCTGTTTCAGTACCAAACACATAGTTACATGTAGCATAGAGCTCCAGTTATATTTGTTTTCTAACAGACCCGAGGATGAGTGCAATTTCAGTCTCCAACCCAGCACAGTCCTTTGCAGATCCTCCGCTGCGGTGCTTAAGTCCGCCTTGAAAAAGGTAGCGCTGTCAAGTTAGCCACCTAGCAACGACAGCGGTCTTGTCTGCTTCATCTCCAGCAAGACATCTCTGTCTTTCAAGAAGGCTGAAGGGGATTGTTTTTGGTCCCACCCAAACCAAAATGTGATTGGTTAATTCACCTGTTGATTTCTAAACACACACACAGGCTGAGTGAGCCAGCTCTAATTGCTCTAGAGACAACAAAAAATCTGATTGGATAACTCTATTTAGCTGTTTTCAGGACAGTAACCCTTTCATTTCTGAAGCAAAGTTGATAGAAAATGAAGCTCTAATCAGAATTAGAAAAGAATAACCTAATAATTAAATGAAATAAATCAAGTATATTATATTTAAATATATTATTTAAATGTAACATTTGAAATACTGAATGTTGGCCCTCAGGGTTCCACGCTCTGGACAATACAGTATATACAGCAGGGGAATGGGAGTGATAATAATATATTTAACACTTATCTCTATGAGCCATTGTCATATTCACGTGAGTCGCTAGTCATTTCACCTATCATGGGGCCTTGCAGAGTGTTGTGTTGGGAGGACCGGCTGAAAGGAGGGACAGGCCTGCTGCTCGTCGACAGAGTGCCAGAGAGCCAGGGCAGATTTTCGCTTCTCAACCTGTCTGCAGCAGTGAGGTGTTATATTGTAGTGTCATTTTGCTTGTGGGTGCCACATTAAGCGAATAACACTTCCACCACACCCCCAGTGTGTGTATCCCCCAAACATAAACACAGACTCACAACCACTATTTCACCACAGAGAAGCTCACTTGGTTTGGTTTCTTGGTATAAGAAGTGTTAATTTACATACTACTTGAAAAAAAGTGCCCTACTTAAAGGGACAGTTCACAGCAAAATCAAAAATACATATTTTCCCCCAGACCTCTAGTGCTATTTGTCCAACTAGATATTTTTGGTGTGAGTTGCAAAGTTTTGGAGATATCAGCTGTAGAGATGTTTGACTTCTCTCCAGTATAATGGGACTAAATGGCACTCGGCTTGTGGTTCAAAGAACCAAGTCCCACCAAAGGCTTGAGCACCCTTTCTATTAGAAAGAAAGTTGTTCCACTAGATTCTACTGCAGAAATAAAGTAGTTCCTACATAAAACTGCTCACATCAAGGTCTGTGGAATATTTTGAACAACAGGGTCATGGGATTGGATGATTTCTGGAAAGAGACATTGCTGTTGAGAGGAGAAAATTTGTTTTCTTTTTTGTCTGAACTCCCCATAACAGAGCTGTTTATGAAATGCTTTATGACACAAAGTCAATAACTAAGAATCAATGCTGTGCTGATGTCAATATTAAAATGCTGTCAATTATGAAAATGAAAAAAGGCTCAATATTTTCTTCAGTAATGCACTAATGCTGTCTGACAATGTCAATAATTTCTGGAATTATGGATCACAAACAGGTCAGAGGAATGTGTGATGTGTCAGTGTTTTCAAGGCCAACAGCAAAGGGCTTTCACTGCAATAACTAATTTCATTAGATGAGCAGTTTTTGTTTTTTGGGGAGGTTAAAATGGACCTGAAACAGCAAATACAACCACAATACTAAACTGTTGTGTTTACAACTTGTCCAGTTGTCTGTTTTGTTTTGTTTTGTTTTGTTTTGTTTTTTTGTTTTTTTTTGCCACATTGGATTTCATTGTAGTTTTCATGTTCCTAGATGTCACAGGAGTAACAGACAAAACTATAAATGAGATGTTGTAATAAGCTGGAATTTTCCTTTAAACTACAGTCCCTTTTCCTCCACTGTAGGGACAAATGTTCAGTGTGTGGATTGTTGCTGGTAGATTAAGTGTACATTGCTCACATGTCCTTGATTGCACACGTGTCAGTACAGCTTGAGTGTGTGTGTGTGTGTGTGTGTAAAAGAGTGCAAGAATGAAATAGGTCCAGTGTTCTATCTCAGTGATTGCCAGTTCTACATACTGACTGTGTGCAGAAGGTGATGATGTGTGGTTTATAGTGTGTCAGTATGCTACATGAGCCAGTGTGTGTGTGTGTGTGTGGATTACACTGATGTATGAATCCTTGCAGTTCATGGCAATGAATCGCTTCCCGCTGCAACCCACACATAATAAGGTCTCTCTCTCTCTCTCTCTCTCACACACCACACACACACACACACACACACACACACACACACACACACACAACATATACACACACACTGTACTTCTTTGGTACAGAGACATTGATTACAGGCTTCCAGTGTGTGTTATCAGCTCAGTGTTAATAATGGAGGATAGTGACAAGGATGTAATGTAAAGCAAACCATAAAGGTTCCATTATCAGCCTGATCAGTGTTATGTTTTCATCCACAGGATAAATACAGTTATGTGTGGGGAGAGTTGAAAACAGCGCCCCCTGGTGAGAGGAGTTTTATTCTTCCTAAAGATGGATGTGGTTGTGTGTCATCAAGTTGTTCTACTCGGAAATCCAATACCCCTGAATAAAATGAAGAATTTAAACCAATGACCAGCAGTGCCAGCTTCGGTCTGTGGGATTATGCTGCTACTTCTAATAGTTCAGTTTGCACAAATACCACTTTTATTACTCTTTCTATTTATGGGATTACAGTTGTCACTGCTCAAACTAATATTGTGAATTGTCTCCATTTCATATTTCTTCAGCAACTGCTCAACATACAATTTAGGTTTCTCCCTTGTTTCCCCTATTGATGTCTGACATATCACTTACAAGATGTGCAGGGGCGTCATGCATCCAAGTGTTTTATCTCATCATGAAGACACTCAAGTGTTAACATCTTAGCCAGCCTTTTAACCAAATTCCAAGAATGGAGAAAAATAAAATGTAAATTAATGTGTGTTTCTGTCCACAACTATCATTTGATTATTAGGAGTTGGTTTGTTGAGATAAACAGCTGACAGCGCTAAATCTTCGGCTGGGTACCATTAAACCAGCGTGGAAGAGGAGGGCTCAAAAGCCAGCAGAGGTCCTCTGTGCCTGCAGCCCCACCCAGCAAAACACACAGCAGTCCTGACCTGTGTAAGCTCTGCTCACACACCCTGTGAAATCTGTTTAAACGTTACTCAGCATTTTGCATACAACAAACAACCGGCTGACTTACAATTCAGGGACTTTAGATTTGAGCACTGCTGCCACACAATAAACAAGCATTCACAACTTTGCATTGTGTTTGTGTGTGGAAGTCTTTGGATGTGGTCCTTTTCAAATTATTCAGAGAACAGCCAAAGTCTGCCCCTCATGTCCTTGGAAAATACCCATGACAGCCAATGTTTTTTGTGTGAAGACTGTTGTGTGGACTGAAGCAACTTCTCCAAACCTCTTCAGGGCTCCCATGCAGCTGTCACATATGTATAGTCAGACCCACAGATGGTAATGAAGCTACAGAGAAAGTTCAGTCAAGTTCAGCCACAAAGCTGGTTCTTTTGCATGTAATAGTAGTAGTTACTTGTAGTTTAATTCTCTCATCACCCTGCCTTTCCTTGCCTGGGGCTGCCAATCATGATCACTTCCGTCCAATAACACAGCAACACACCTGCATGATCACATGCTCTGTCTACCAGGAATTCAAGCATTCAGCATTTTTGCCTCCAAATGAAATATCTTGATGACTGTTGAATGGATTATTATGGCATATTTGGTTTGGTTCGTGACCTCCCCTCAGAAGGAATTGTAATAACTATGGTGATCCTCTATCACCAGGTCAAAAATTACATTTGTCCTGTACTTTGTTTTATGATCCAAAATATGTAAAAGTAATGACCTCACCTGTACATTTTAGTGCTAATGCAAATGATAGCATACTAATATGCTAAGCTAACCTTGTGAACATGGTAAATAATATACCTGCTAAGGTACTGACACCATGAGTATGGTAGCATTTAGCTCACATCACTGCTATACAGCTTCACACAGCATCTAGAATGGTGAGAATGAACACCATTTTATGGTTATTAATCCAGTTCTGGGTTGAAAATCAAACAGCTTTTGAAAAGATAAACAGGAAGTAATAAGTTGAAAATCACATGAAAACCTTCAACCTGAGTCCATGTAGAGAAAATGACTCCATTAAGCCCAGCTCTGTAATATCTGCAGCGTGTGTGTGTCTTGACAGATCGATGAGAAGCTGTCACACTTGGTGCTTGGCTGTAAAAACCTCAGAGGAATGGACTCTTCCAGCAGCACTTCCAGTCTGACATTTTCAGCTCAATTCAGAGTTGGAAATGAGAGCTGATTTGACTGCACTCACGACCACATCGCGTCTCTCACGGCCCGCCATGTTACATGTCGCCATCCGCCATCAAATCCCAGAGAAAATGGATTGTCTAACTCATGTCGAAATTCTTGTACTCAAAGTCACACCTGGCTGTCAATGGCAGAAACACAGAAAATGAAGCCTGGCCTCATGCATACAAACATCATTTCCACCTCTGCTGAAATAGGTGTGTCTGACAGAGAGCATGAGACAGGTGCTGTAAGAAGAGGCAGTGTATGCAGAAAGAGGCCTGTCATCACATCCTTACTCTTCAACTTTGCTTAAAAACATAGACAGTATTTAAACTGAGATAGCTTGACTTGACTGATGATTTGACACATTTGAAGCAACAATTCCTAGTATTTCCATTCACAGCACTAAAACACTTAAGCACTTAAGCATTCAGTAGAGCCTGACCAATGCTGGATTTTAGGGATCAATGCCGATATTAATTGCACCATGTGCATGTGCAAGTAATTGCACATGGACATGGTGCCACCACACACACCCAGTTCCGACGGTGTGCACACACACAAACGTGGCAATAAGCTAAGAAACATGGTGTAAATGATGTCTTTCAAGTCAGCTTGGCTTGCTGGGGCTTTAGGAGACTTAAATTACACCAGATGAGCAGTACGGAGGCTTTTTATGTATTTATTCTGTTTTTGACATGTGAAAACTGGTCACCATTCACTTCCACTGTTTTCCTGTGAAACTTCAGCAGTTTTTTGTGGACTAAAAACACTAAACCTGGTCTTCATTCGGCATTAGGGTGAGTAGATAATGACTGAATTTTCATTTATGGGTGAACTACCCCTTTTACTCACTTACTTAAGAATGCCATGGCCCTGGGCGGACGTTTAGCTCAGTTGGTAGAGCGTCCAACCCATGTATGGAGGTTATTAGTCCTCTGCAGCGGCTGCTGGTTCGGCCCTTTGCTGCATGTCATCCCCTCTCTCTCTGCCCCATTTCCTGTCTACTCTCTAGCTGTCCTGTCCAATAAAGGCAAAAATGCCAAAAAAAAAACCTTAAAAATAAATAAATAAATAAATAAAAAAATAGAATGCCATGGCCCAATTTGAAATCTGAAAATTGTCTGAGGCCCACCAAAACTTTTAATCACACCTCTGATCAACACACAAGACTAATTGCACCAATGATGAGATACAAGGTCAGATAAATGAAGAATAACACAATCTTTAATTCCTATGGATTTGTTTTATTATTGCTGATTACTTAAAAAATCGTAATATTTAATGGTAATTTCAAACTTCTAAAACTGAAACTTAAAGTTTTTTTTTATTTGTATTATTTTTCATGACCTCTCAAGGCTCACCTGCAGGACCTTCATGGCCCACCAGTGGGCCACTGCCCACACACTGGGAATCACTGATGTTTGTGTATACATGTAAATGAAGGAAAATGGATCAAATATACATAAAATTCTGCAAAAAAAGTTTTCTTATCAGCACATATTGGACAACATACATTATATGCTGATACCAATACAGACTGATGTGAAAGGCCAATATAGGCACAATATATCAGTCAGGCTCTAATGTCCATTGTACATACTAATTGTACTTCCAGGGTTTTGTGTATCTGTATTTCTTTTTCTCTTCTCAGTTCATCATTTTGTAATTACAACTAATCAGGTGACCTCTATTGACAGGCACATGGATCTCTACATTTGTTTCATATCTGAGGAAATATCACATGATGCTTTAGATATTCATAGAGGTTTTATGAAGTGTGCAGATTTTTTTTCTGCTTGTCTTGTGCTCCCAGTATGAGAATGTTTTCAAAGAGCACTTAACTGGTTTTCAGTGTAACTCCAAGCACACCTCAGACACACACACACACACACACACACACACACACACACAAACGCACCCATACACACACACACAGTGTCCTTGAAGGACTCTTCTCCACTGAACAAATGAGGGTAGAAATCTTGCTGCAATGCTAGTCTCTGATTGCCAACACATCATCTTAAGAGTGACTGTGTGTGGCGGTATGTGTGTTTGTGTGTGTGTGCGTGCATTGGTTGCAGTCTAATCACAGTGAACAGAGAAGGCAATTTGTTCAGCCAGAGCCCCTGTTGTGTTGATAAGCTGGTCACACAAACCACTGTCTGCCACAAGCTCCCTCTGTCTGTCTGACTGTCTGTCTGACTGGCGCTCAGCCCACCTCAGCTTCCAGTGTGTTTAGATCCAGGCTGGATCTGGCTGCAAAACAGCTGAGCCAGCCTTGGTTCACAACCAGCCTGAAGCAGGCCCTACACTTTGAGATACATGGAGCATTAATGCTCAGTGATTCTGGAGTGCATCCATTCTGTGATTATCTGCACAGGTACTAAAATATCACTTTGGATTTCATCAGTTTCATTTAGGAAGACCAGGGTCTACATAGTGATGTTGCTGAGTCGTGTGTCATTAAATCTTACACCTCTAGAGGACAGGCATGACGACTACCAGACCAATGGAACACCTCTAGAGGTCAGCGACGAATAAGGCAGAACCCTTCTGGAGATCAGAGACAAGGAAGGTCAGCAACAAAGGCGGTGCAACCCTTCTGGAGACTGGGAAGGAAGGTCGTGACCAGGAGGCCAGTGACAAAGGTGAAGATGAGACCCCACTGGCAGCCAATGGCAAAGACAAAGATGAGATCTCTCTGGTGGGTGGTGGCGAAGATGAGACCCATTTGGCGCTCGGCAGTGAAGACAGGGTGCAGGAGTCAAGGCTGCAAAGACTAAGGCTGGTGGCGACAAGGGCCAAGGGACTCTCTGATGGTTGGTGGCTGCAAAGACTAAGGTGAGACCCCTCAGGAGGCCAGCACTGGAGACAAAGGTTGAATCCCTTGGGAAGCCAGCTGTGAGGCTGAAGCACAGGGAAAGCAGCTGGCAGCAGATGATTCCACTGCAGATTGGGGTCTACTACTGGCATCAGGAGAGCAGGACTGCAAGGCTGGAGACCAGTGATAGGGCAGCAGGGCTGGAGACTGGCAACTGAGTCCAGCAGGTGAGCTAGTGAAACCAGAAGCTGCTGCACTACGTGGACTGAGGACTGCTGCAGTTCAGGATGAGCAGGAAATGACTACAGCTTAGACACTGAAGATGACTACAGTTCGGGAAGAGGTGACCACAGCCCAGCCGTGGGACTTGAGATGGAGATGGCGGCTGCAGTCCCAACAGGGTCGTCTGCCAGCCTAAGCTGTCGGGCTGTCCGGCTCCAAAAAGTAATACAATACACGAGCCGTAAATGTTATGCAGATATGCAACAGGTTATTTTACAGGTTTTTACACTGAAGCACCTTGAAATTATCACCTTGAAATTTTGTAATTCATTATTTTCATCATCATTATTATTATGTGCTAGATTTAAGTTCATTTGCTATCTTGCAGACATGGCAAAAATGGCAACTGCACCAGTGTAAAATAGCAATGCCACCTGCGCCACCAGTGCATCCCCTTTGCGTAACATAGGACCCATGATATTTAGCAAATAGACATTCAGCAATGAGACATTTGACATTATATATTGTGTTATATACAGACAGTTCTCCATGTGTTTTGGTCATGAGAGAGGTGAACATACTTCTGTGGTTTATGGACAACATACTGTTTGATCAGTTACACTGAGAATCAAACATAGTCTGTAGTCATATTTTTGCCACCAGTTTGACTTCCTGCTTTAAGCCCCGTGTCAGAGGGTGAGACTGTGCCGGTCTCCTTAAATTAAGACATCTCTTTGGTATGCTCTGACAGGAATGGTAAACTTTTCTTCCACAGGCACTGAGTCAACATTTTCTGCAACAAACATTGCCTGTGCCCTTCACAGCTATAAGCGCTGGCTTGAAACAGTCTGAGTTGTTCTCGTATGGGCTAAGTCTTGGTGTGTGTGAACACATAAAATTATTGAGCAAGTTCCTAGACACACGCACTGACACACAAACACACACACAAACAAAGGGTAAACTCCAGCAAAGATGTACTTTCCTCTTTGACTTTCACTGAAAAGTACAAAGAAAGAGTGGAGAATTCAACATTAACTTGCATACCACTGTTGACAGATATTAAAAGTGACAGTTAAAATCTCATCTCCAGTTCTCACCAAAGCTGTGTTGACTGCGTCTCCCCAAACATTTTTTCATCCAGACTCGTTGAACTTCTGCTTTTATTATTTCTTAATGCAAAGGATTACTACAGCAAGTTGTTCCGCTATGTCCATCTCATATATGGTCCGCTTCCATCTGCTTCATGAAATCACGCTAAATTACGTTCCCCATGAATTTACGCAAGACCATGTTCCCCATGAACTCATGAGAAATCAAGTTCATCATAAAATCATGAGGTTGTGCTCCCTCTGGCACAATAATCCTAATAATAGCCTGTAGTTTGTGGTGTGCCATTATTTTCAGATCTGTTAGAATTTTAAAACTTCTGTTGTGCGTGAGCAGAGTGTGAGGGTAAGTGTATGGACGGTGGCTATAACATGAACATGTCCATTTTGAATCCTCCTCCCAACAGGGATATGTATCAACCAATCAAGTTTTTTGCGTTGTAGAGATCTGGGAGGAAAAAGGTATAAAATAAATACTTGTATATAATATACATTTCAGAATTATACAAAAAGTCCTTTTGCAGGGAACAAGAAATGGGTTAACTTAAAGCTGTTCTGCAGCAATGGAGGTTGATCAAGCCTTGAAAGTTGGTGCTACCAATTCCTACAGGTGTCCCAACTTTTCTTGATTACTTACAACCCCCTCTGTCTGCATTAAAGTAGTGTTGGAACACACTGTGGTACCATACCCTCATGAGCATCATTTGAACAGTATTGTACTGCAGAAAGTAGTGTGTTGCTATAAAAATGGCGAGAAAAAGGCAATTAACAATGGAAGAGAGACAGACCATCATAATACTTAAAAATATAGGTCTTTCCTACAGAGAAATTGCGAAGAAAGTCAAGGTGTCAGTGAGCACAGTTTCCTTCACCATCAAAAGGCACTCAGAAACTGGGGGAAACTCTGACAGGAAGAGGTCTGGCAGACCCAAAGCCACAACAGAATCAGAAGACAAGTTTCTGAGAGTTAACAGCTTGCGTGATAGGCGGCTCACAGGGCAACAGCTTCAAGCACAGCTTAGTAGTGGTCGTATTAAGTAAGTCTCAGTTTCAACTGTAAAGAGAAGACTTCGAGTTGCAGGTTTGACAGGTCGAGTTGCAGCAAGAAAGCCATTGCTAAGACGTCAGAATAAGAAAAAGAGGCTTGCCTGGGCCATGAAACACCGCCAACGGACTACTGAAGACTGGAAGAAGGTGTTATGAACTGATGAATCAAAATTTGAAATCTTCAGTTCATCACGCAGGATTTTTGTATGCCGTCGAGTAGACAAAAGGATGGTTCCTCAGTGTGTGACATCAGTTGTCAAACATGGAGGAGGAAGGGTGATGGTCTGGGGCTGTTTTGCTGGATCCAGAGTGACTTGTACAGCAAGCAACAACAAGATCACTACAGCTTGTTTCCTATTGTTTTTAATACATTTATGACAATCCACAGCATGAAATGTAATTTTGTGTTTGAGTAAACACTAACATGAGGTTTCAACAGTAAATGCTGTAAATGAGTGCAGTAAATCTTATACATGGCTATAAGCAGGTTAGATGAACCCGTCTCTGTAAGCATTTCCTGAGTGGATTAATGTCTGGGGACAAGATGAACAGCCTGAGAGCTTCAGCTGCTGTGGCTCTCTGCTGAGAGAAATTACACACAGAGCCACATTAAGAATTAAAAAGCATGTCCTCCATCATTAACGGAACATCATGTCTGGTGTCTTTTATGGACTCCTTTGAGCATTTGTCAACCAGTGAGAGAGACTGATGATATACTGTAAACTGTAGTAGAACGCTGTACCTGCTCTCTGGAAGTTTTTCACCACATACACTTTCAGCCTGAGGCTTTGTTTGACTCTTATTTTCATAGTACTCCTGCTCTGCATAGCCAGTTTATTTTTGATTTCCAGAGCTGTTATCAGACCAAAGGGATGCCTGTGGACGCAACTGGATAGACCTACAACTGGAGATGCACCAATTAAAATTTCCTTGGCCGATTCCGATTTTTTTAAGGGTCTGACCTGCCTATTCCAATTTTGGGAGATTCCGATTTTCAGTCCAAGAAATATGACAGCATTCACAAACATTTTTGCAATTTCTCTTGTAAAACTAAATTGGATGTTCATATATAAAACACTGACTATTAAATAACTTATACATTTTCTCCAAATGTACTCCAGATTACAGCCAGGCCTTATTATATTATTATATTAAGATTATGTATGTAATATTATGTTTGTAGAGAGAACGTGATCTCGCGAGATTTCGCCGGACGCGATTTCATGTGATCTCGTGTGGAAGCAGATGTTAACAAACCAGAGACTGACGCGGTGCAACACTTTCCTGTTGTAAAACTTTGCAGTGAGAAAAGCAGAAGCAGAAGTTAAATGAGTCTGGATGAGAAAATGTTTGAGGAGACGCATCAACACAGGTTGTTTATTCTTCAGCCAGGACAGGAGGTGAGATTTTAACTGTCAGTCTGTGAACAGCAGTCCGCTGCTGGCTAACATTAGCATGAAGAGCTACAAAGTTTACAGCTGTTTGGCGACACTTTCAGTTGTTCTGTCTCGTTGTGGACTGTCTGTCTTCTCTTTATCCTGTTCTTGGAATCTGTTGCTAACATCATGGGAACACGTGTCTGAGTGTGTGTAGCTGTGATCAGTGCTGTCATGAGTGTGACGTTACAGTTTGCTGCGCGGATGACATGATCATCGTGCAGAGCATGTGTGTGAATAGGTGCATTTGAGATGAGCCAGGCCTCCGCAGAATCGATCACCGGCGATCGCCGGATTTGTGATTTGTGTCCAACTTGATCCTGACTTACTCTGACATCATGCACACGTGGGCAACGATAACCTCAAGAGATCGAGGCGGCCACAGTTTTCAAAGCCAGGCACCACAGTTGCTCTCCACTGACTGCAAACGCCTGGATGTCACCTGATCAATGGGCTGACAGGCTCTGATTGGCTCTTAATTTTGACAACAAACACCATGTGTTGTATAAAATACCAATTTCCTGTGTAATTGTAATATTTATTGCTTGATATATTAGTCGTATGTTGTGCGATGAAGTTTTAATCTGTCAACAAACAGATATTTTGTGTCTGATAATAATAATAAGGGTTATATATGACTTATCAAACGAACAGTTACAAAGTGCTTTACAAGAGCAGATAAAAGAACAGATGTTCCATGCAACAAGGGGGATCACTTTTATTTTAATTTCAATCAGCGATCGAGACCACACTTTATCTCTTATGCTATGAATGTGGTCTGCAAACTACAGGTAACATACAGGTGATCTAACAGGATGTCACTGTCTCTTCCTGTATGTTCTCTTAAGTCTGCTGGAAACTGTCAGACTTGACTGCAGCTTTTTGTCTCCACCTCGTGTTGCGGCCGCCTGATCTCGTCTACTCGCCAGGTGAGGCGCAGTTCATCTCAAACACACCTACTATGAGCGACACAGAATCCGATATGTGACCAGTCAGGGCCAGTCATGCTGAAAACCGTCCGCTTCCGGTCTCTGGTAGATCGGTGCATCCCTACCTACAACTAATCAGAGCAACGAAATGTGTGCAAGTTGGGGGTTGTGCTTGGGCCATTTTCGAGTGGGGAAAAAACACATTTACAGCTAAACAGTCACAAAAATGTGTTTCTGAAAACATATGAGGTGGGAAATAGTAACAGTAACAGAATCTTGATTGATATTTGATCAGCACTGCCAGGCTTTCTGTGTTGAGTGTATAGTGTTCTCTGTCTGTATAAAACCACCCCAGTACTAAATAGATAATTGGCCAGGATGGGTGTAAAGCCGCTTGACTTCTCTGCCAGGAAAAATGAAACATGAGCTTGGAGATTCATTAGTTTATAATCGCCTGTAAATAAGAATAGTTATGTTGTTGTTGTTGAATGAGCCCCGTGTATCTGTAGAGGGAGTGGGTCCTCTGGTTCTCAGGCTAGCTCGGACATTAAGATGGTAGAAACAGTGGATAGACTAAATTAATACTGCTTTACAGGTGAGTCATGTTAGGTTGAGTTCATACAAGTTTTGTCAGCCACACAAGAGTTCTGGGAGTTTTCAGGTTATGTAACAGAGCTCCAAATAGATTAAATCATTTGAACCCAAACGGCAGGTGTACTGGTTCAATATAAGCGAGAGAGAGAGAATCCAGGAAGCACAAGTTTAGATCCTGGGCTAACAAAAATTCTATTTTCCTGAGGGAAAAATCTAATGAAAATGTGCAGCTTAGATTGTACTGTACGCATTAGCATAGCATGAGCTGCAATCATGGCTTAGTATATATGAGGTTTATTTGATGGAAGAACAGCAAAACTGTGGCTGTGTTAGTCTCAGTAAAACGCAACAGTTACTACATATATCATCAAAAGCAACAAGGAGAATCTTGTATTTTCACTTTGTTAATAAACTAACATAGCTAATATAGCTTTTTATTCATCCAGTAGTAGCTCCAAACCAAGGATATTCTTACAGTACAGCAAATACTAATGGCTGCCCAAGATTGTTTGCTCATAAGCTTTCTGCATCAGAATTTTGTCTCTCATTTTGCATTTAAAATGGACATCAAACTGGATGCCTCCCAATATTTGCTTATTGTAACCTGAATATTGTATGATGGCATTCTTGTCAATCAGTGTCACAGTTTGGGGATTTTAGACATTGCACTTGCACTGTCCCCTGCTTTTGTGTTGCTTTTCTGAGATACTTGTGACTGTTAGTTTACTATGAAAGCCTGACAATACAGTGGAATTAAACTATTACAATGAGGGTTTCTTTGTTTCCAAGATGACAGCTGCATTTTTGTATTGTTTTAGAATGTATAAGAGCAAATAACATCCAGACAAAGGAGCTAAATATGCTACAATAATAGAACTGCATTAATTAGAGCTGAGATGTTTATTTCTAAGATTCACAACATCAGTTCTTTAACCAGAGTCCGGCCTTTCAACTTCCTTTTTGATTTGTTATTTCAGAGCTGAACCCCTGAAGATAGTATAATTTTGATTTCAGTTTTATTCCTCAGTTCCCTCCACCAGCTTTTACAAAATAAATTAGTTGCACTTAAAAGTACTTTCCTTGTGATTAAGGCTGTGGGAGTCTGGACTTCCGTAGCTCAAGTCAAATCCATCACAAGTTCTCTTGAATAGCAGCACTGTAACTAGTTAATTTATAATTATACTAAAGGAAAAACCACAAAACCTCATTGTTTAAAATGTACAAACTGAGAGAAGAGGATAGATAGATGAAAGTGAGGGCAGAAGACAAAAAGAAACTGGGGCAACTGAGGATAAGAGAGGATCCTGAAAGATGCACAGAGAGAGATGTGAATTAAGGCCAGGCAAGAGAGGAGTTAAGGTGAGAGTGAGAGATAAAGCTGACAGAGAAGGAGACTGAGGTAAGTGAGCCCTTAAATTGGATTGTAACTTTAAATTACTGATTTTAAATGTTTCAAAAGCCCCCAAATGGAGTTGAAATATGCTGCTATTACACTGAAGACTGTGGTAATTATGTTCTTAGAGCCACAGTGATTATAGTGCAATCACAGCCCTGAGCAGTGCCACAGCCAGAGACACAGCCTGCTATAGAATGAGACAAGGAGGCATTTTTACTATCTATGACACATCACGTTGGTGATGAAAACACAGATACATAATTCATCAAGTCACCTCAAATTCAGAATAAAACACCTGTATTCTGAATGACAATGTCACATACAGTATGTACTCACACATATCATCATTCACATCATTCAGCATATTATTCAGCATCAGTGACATGATGAATATATTCAGGAAAACACTTACATCAATTATTACTGTACCAGCTGCCAACATTACAGCCTGACATATTAGAGTTAGTAAAGACTGAGTTTTCCAGCATATAATGACTACAGATATACTAAACACCAAGTGGCAAATCTCCATCAACATCTGTTTTGCACACATTCTTCTGAATTGCAGAATATTTCATTTCCAATGACTCCCAAAATAACATATACTGTATGACCAGTGGCGTAAGGCGCGCGACATTAAACATGTGGTTAATGTTAACGTTCAAATTCAGATGCAGAATCACCAGTATCCATACTGATGCTGTTCCGTCCCTCCAGGATTTCGTGGGCCTTTTTTGGGATTGTTGCAGTCTAAAATGCCTGATTTCAAACAAGCTTTTCTAAATAAAATGCGATGCATGTGGCAATTCCTTTTGGCATTTTTTGGAATGAAATTGCGAGACCAAGAGCAAAACCGCAGTCTGCTCTGAGTGTTCTAAGTAACATTACCATAAAGGCTCAGAATTACAAAAATTCTAACAAAATATGTTTTACTTGTAAATAAAGAAGTGCACCTGGGAAGTATTTCAGAAGCAAAGAAAAAGCAAAATCTTTTTGGAGCTCAAACTCAGTCAGCACAAAATTATAAAAGTGTACAGAGTACTGACGACAATGGAAAATATGGTCTTTTCAGTACCCATGGCAAAATAAAAAAATATTAATGCAAAAATTGATTGGTGGAACTTGCAGGAAGCTATGATCATTGGTCAAATTTGTGGAAAAAGTTGCATAGTTTGGACGAAATTGCAATGTCTCACAGAACTCACGGGTATTGGTTCATTTTCTGTGAAAGTTTGCGATTGCAATATCACAGTTTCCTGGAGGGAGTGACTTTTTATTATTAAGAGTAGCTTATGTACTTTCATATGGGGGTGAGCAGTGTGTCATTATGTATGAGGTAAATGCATCATCAGTCTGACTATATAAAGGAATCCTTCCACTGATACACTAAAGGTTATTTTATTCAGCCTTTTCTATGTTTCATCTTTGAGATACATTATTGTTTTCAGTTCCATTAAGATAATTCATTTAGATAACAAATTTCAATGAGCTGAAAATATTTATTTCATTCATTCATCCTCTGTAACCGCTTATCCGTGAGGGTCGCAGGGGGCTGGAGCCTATCCCAGCTGACACTGGGCGAGAGGCGGGGTACACCCTGGACAAGTCACCAGTTCATCGCAGGGCTGAGACAGAGACAGACAACCACTCACTCTCACATTCACACCTACGGGCAATTTAGAGTTACCAATTAACCTCACACTGCATGTCTTTGGACTGTGGGAGGAAGCCGGAGTACCCGGAGAGAACCCACGCAGACACGAGGAGAACATGCAAACTCCACACAGAAAGGCCCTGCCAGCCTGGGGATTTGAACTCGGGACCTTCGTGCTGTGCGACAGCAGCGCTAACCACTGCACCACTGTGCCACCCAATATTTATTTTAATGTCTCAATATATATTTCACCAGTCCTCCTAAATAACAGCTACTGATGAGCAGTTTGAAAATGTACCATTAAATAATGTTAAACAGCCATTTTGACTAAAATAATAATTTAAGGATTCTTCATGCTTTGTTGTCATGCTTTGTTGTTATATACTATATTCCTGCCTGAGCCTTTCTAGGAAAAAGTCAACTCTGTCTTGATTTTGGGGGTCTGGATGCTGTAGCATTCCCTCCTCCTCCTCCTCCTCCTCCTCTTCCTCCTCCCTTCTTTTCTGTTGCAGCTCCGAGTTCTCTTTCTCACTGTGTTTTGTTGAGTGTTTGAACATGTTTGTAGAGAAAAATCTTCCAACCACGCACGTTTTCATTCACAGCTGTGAAATAGCTCCAAACAAAGCTCCCCTTGCTCTTCACCTGTCACCATGTGTCTGATTGAACTGGTCAGGGTGCACTGCAGTGCGCTGTGCAGGCATGTAGACAGAGAAGCAAATATCACATATGTCACACAACTAGATGTTGTTGCACAGACAATTCTGCTCTTTAATTAAATAAAAACAGAAAACATAGAAGAAAGACACTGAAACAGATCACTTCTTTGGTGTCAATCTTATTGGCACCAGACTCTTCAAAAATGAAATGTAGTATCAGAAGTATTGATCTTTTGGAACTGATCCACCCACTCCTAGTTTAGGCACCAAAAGTCCTGTGTTTGTTTGACCCATCCATCTACCCCGCCTCTTCCTTCCTTGGACTTTGTTGCTCTTTATACTGTGTCAACTGACGTCCTCCTTCACTCCTGTCATAATTACTAGAGGTCGCTGCCTAGCAATCGAAGTAAATATGGGTGTTGAGAAGCTGTTGTATGGGTCCTTTTACAGCCAACGTCATCGAAAAGCTGCTTGTGCATTTCGCCAACAGAAGTGGCCTCCCGCAGTCATCCAGACAAGTTATCAAGCTGCAAATGTTTTATGAGCACCAAAATCACCAACATGTCTTGTGGTTGCGTATATGATTCATCAGAATCAATATTCCACTGGTTGACTTAAGTTGTTCAGAATTCTGACAGGATCATGACTGTTTCAGAGCTATCTGTGGTGTATGTGGCTACAAACTATTTCATTTCATTTATTAGGATCCCCATTAGCTGCAGCCGTAGCAACAGCTATTCTTCCTGGGGTCCACAATATATACATAATAAAATGAACTATTAAATGTGTTGATTGGACTGAGGACACGATCAAAACTGCTCATGTTTTCAGACAAAATTTTGCAGTCTGCCATACTTCCATTGCCAAACTGCACACATGGCTTGCTCATTGTTTATAAACTGTATAAGGGTCTATATAGTCTTTTTTTTTAGGGTGGGCTGCAGCATCAAATAATTGACTCAGCCAAGAGTGGATGTTTAATGCAAAATAATCAGAATGCATCACTGTGTTTCTGAATACAAAACCCGGCTGACACATTTCGCATCAAAGATCACACCCACTCTTTTGAGAGTCATAATTCACTTTAGCCTGAGCAAATAAAGTGCTCTACTGTAGACTGCAAACATGATAATCACGATTCACGTCAGTGTTCAATATGAGGAATTTACCAAGCTCGACATCCCCCACCCCATTTTTTAAAACTCTAAAAATGAGCTGAGCACAAAAAACTGTGACAAGTTTACAGCTATGGGTAAGGCTCTGAGAATAACTAAATCATCTGCATGTTGTTTTTTCCACTTGAGTTCATTGTGTGCATGTGAAACAGAGATGTGTGAGGAATTATTGGATTCATAATAAATTAACAGGTTTCTCACAAAGACTCGGCTCCAGATGGCCAGTGAGCATAATTAAAATCACAAGAGTATCACAAACTCTGTCAGCCAATAAATAAGGCAGTATTATTGTGAGGGTGCAGGGATATTTATATGCCTATATCGCAGTCTCAGTCAGTTTGTGTGTGTGTTCTTTATCGCACTTTTGTCTGTCAGTAATATTTGGCTATTTTGTTTTAACATGAATTAAATTCAACATTTGTATTTATGTTTAACTCCCAAATAAGACATGTGAAGAAGATATGGGAAGATTAATTGTTGCTTTTTCCAGACCTGCTTATGATCTGTGTATATCAGTGGTTACTGTGAAACCTAATTCAGAGGACTTGATTTTATTGTGCTACTACTGAAAATATAGATCGGAAGAATACATTGCATGGGTGCCAAAAATGATTCTAGTCAGACAGCAAAAATCACAATATACATAATAAAATGTATTTAATAGAATGAAGTAAATTGTTATTAAAAAGATTTGGTCTGGTGATGTTCTACATTTTTCTTGTTGTTTCTTACTTTCCACAGGTGGAGTTAGTAATGATGACATTAAATCTCACTCACTGACATGGCCCCACTACTTCATTGAATGGAGCCATTGTTTGTGTATCATTGTTTGGTTGTCTGCCAAAAGAGTCTTTAGATCCTACTAACAAATAGTGTGTATGCATCACAGCCTGATATATCTTCTTCCTCTGCACACCGTGTGCTCCACCTGTTTCAGGTTTGACCTTATTTTTCAATTGGCAAGATTGTAACAGCATTAATAAATTGTCAAGTCAAGTCAGTTTTATTTATATAGCGCCAATTCACAACAAAGTTGTCTCAAGACACTTTACATATAGAGTAGGTCTAGACCACACTCAATAATTCATTATATTTACATCCAACAATTGAAACAATTCCCCCATGAGCAAGCACTTTGGCGACAGAGGCGAGGAAAAACTTCCTTTTAACAGGCAGAAACCTCGGACAGATCCATGACTCATGGTGGGCGGTGATCTGACGGCACCGGTCGGGTTGAGAGGGAAAGAGGAGAAGGGGAAGAAAGAGGGGAGGTGGGAGGGGTGGAAGAGAGAGAGAAAAGAAGAGGGGCAGAGAGAACAGTAGTAACAGAACATCAATAGTAAAACTAGGTGTAGGGAAAAGTAGTACATATAAATATGTAAGCTGTATGTAAGTAATAATATTAATACTAGTCGTTACAATAACAACAACAACAATAATAATAATAATAATAATAATAATAATAATAATAATAATGATAATAACAGCAATGTGATGAATGTTTGATTGATTAAGTGAGTTATAATAATCCACAGTAGAAGGTGCAGCTGTGATCAGCGATCCATGCGCGGCCACAGTCCATGGGAATCTGCAGGATGACAAAGCAGAAAGACTCCGGGGAAGGAATCAAGTCAGTAACAGGCATTAATGGAACATAAACATCTGGGGAGAGAGATGAAGAAAGAGAGAAGCTCAGTGTGTCTTGGAGTCCCCCAGCAGCCTAAACCTATAGCAGCATAACTAGGGGCTGGTCAGGGCAAACCTGAGCCAGCCCTAACTATAAGCTTTATCAAAAAGGAAGGTTTTAAGTCTACTCTTAAATGTAGAGATGGTGTCTGCCTCCCGAACAGAAACTGGAAGATGGTTCCACAGGAGAGGAGCTTGATAACTGAAAGCTCTGGCTCCCAATCTACTTTTGGAGATCTTTGGGACCACCAGTAAGTCTGCATATTGAGACCTAAGTGTTCTAGTGGGATGGTAGGGTACTATAAGCTCTTTAAGATATGATGGTGCCTGATCATTAAGCGCTTTGTATGTAAGGAGAAGGATTTTGAATTCTATCCTAGATTTTACAGGTAGCCAGTGCAGAGAAGGTAATACAGGAGTAATATGCTCTCTTATCCTAGTTCCTGTTAGTATACGTGCCGCAGCATTTTGAATCAACTGCAGACTCTTTAAAGACTTATTGCTGCAGCCCAATAATAACGAGTTGCAGTAGTCTAG
Source organism: Lutjanus argentimaculatus (assembly GCA_034769285.1). Lineage (NCBI taxonomy): Eukaryota > Metazoa > Chordata > Actinopteri > Lutjaniformes > Lutjanidae > Lutjanus > Lutjanus argentimaculatus. The sequence goes on along the minus strand of JAWZSL010000035.1, from coordinate 1,056,754 downwards.
CCTAGAAGTAACAAATGCATGGACTAGTTTTTCTGCATCCGTTTGAGACAGGATGTGCCTGATTTTTGTGATATTACGGAGGTGAAAAAAGGCAGTCCTTGAGATTTGTTTAATATGGGAGTTAAAGGATAAATCCTGATCAAAAGTAACCCCCAAATTCCTTACCATGGTGCTGGAGGCTAAAGTAAAACCGTCTAGAGTAGCTATATCAGTGATTAGTTTGTTTCGATGTTGTTTAGGGCCAAGTACAATAACTTCGGTCTTATCCGAGTTCAGAAGCAGAAAATTGTGGGCCATCCAGGTCTTAACATCCTTAAGACATGCTTGAAGTTTGGCTAACTGATTTGTTTCATCATGTTTTATCGATAAATATAATTGACTATCATCTGCATAACAGTGAAAGTTAACTGAGTGGTTTCTAATAATATTGCCTAAGGGAAGCATATATAAAGTGAATAATATTGGCCCCAGCACTGAGCCTTGTGGAACTCCATAACTAACTTTACTGTGCACAGAGGATTCATTGTTAACATGTACAAATGCAAAGCGATCTGATAAGTAGGATTTAAACCAGCTTAGTGCTGTTCCTTTAATGCCAATTAAATGTTCTAATCTCTGCAGTAGAATATGGTGGTCGATCGTGTCAAATGCTGCACTAAGGTCTAACAAGACAAGTAAATTGATTTTCATTATTTTCGGACATGTGAAAATAGGTGGAGTGCACGGTCATAAGTATTTTGATTTGGGTCATGATGATTTGTCATTTTTAAACAGTAGGTCCCCAGAAAAAAGGTTTGGGAAACACTGCACTGAGGCACCAAATGTGAATTAATCCACGGCTGAAAATAGTTCTCAACAAAGTCACCCCGTTTGAGCAGCATTTGATAAAAACTAGTGCCCAGCTGTTCTAGGGTATTACCAAACATTGTTTTAAAAATGATCAAACTATGTGTTTGTGAGCTGTTTTTAAAGAATAACATATGTAGGAACCATGGACGAAATTTAGATTTTAGAGGTGGGGGGGACACAAGTATTTTTAATAAAACCCAAACTCTTTCAGTTTACTGTGTTTTCTAGCAGTTCTTCTAGTTTTCTATTGTTACTTTTAAGTTTACTGCTCCATCCTTTTTTAAGACATCTGGCTGCGCCTATTTACCACACACACACACACACACACACACACACACACACACACACACACACACACACACACACACGCGATTCACAACATAGATAGCACATGGACACGCACATGGACATAAATCAAACGTTAGTGTACAATGACCCAGGCAGAACAAACGTCCAACATGATGTTCAACAATTTAGCCTACAGGCAGCGGCAGATTACCGGGAAGCTCGAGTCGGGAACTCCTGTCTCCTGGGCAACTAAACTAGCAGACCGGTGTACAAATCCTGGCGGTTTACAACCTGATTGAGTGACAGGGGGGGACGGCCAATCACACAGAAACGGCAGAGCCAATCGAGGAGCGTGTGGGCGGTCTAAACAGGCTTCAGCTTTAGCAGCCGTTTTCCGCTTGGTCCTAGTGCCTGACCCGTCTCTGTTTAATATAGCGTAACATTGTTTTTGGACGGCAAAAACTGCAGGGGACAAAAACGGCGTTTTGAAAAAGTGCAGGGGACATGTCCCCTGCGTCCCCCCCTAAAATTACGTCCGTGGTAGGAACCAATGGGCTTGGAGCTGAGAGCCACAGACAGTTCGGCCCAGTCAAAAAGTATTTCGTGACAGACTAATGTGTATTTGGTTTTATGAAATTTGCTGCCACTGAAAATACAGAATAACAGTAGCTTCCTCTTCTGACTGAAGTGTGAATATCGTTGAATAAGCATCCATTATTGTTAGCCTCTCATTCCTATGCTGGTACTTTGGTCAGTTCTTGGTTGTCAGCAGAACTAAGGCTATCACTGACCTGAAGAGTTCTTCCTTTCTCAGATTCTACTAATTGCCTTTAAAAAGCTGTTCAACAGGGGGTTAAATAAGTGTAACAAGTTAACTTCCCTAAATAAATAAATTCACTGTCTGGGTACCAGACACCTGGCCTGAAAGAGAGCAAAGGCTGTAATTACTGAGCAATGAATGATCAGTTCTACTGTGGCAGTGTCACTGACACCTCTTGGCCCCACTTGTTTGTACGTCTGTAGCATCATTTCACTAGTGTACTGGTGAATAAGGTCTGAATAATGGTGATGATGTTTTCATTTGTTGCCTTTCACTAGGGCTGCACAATTAATCGCAATTGCAATTAAATCACAGTATGGCCAAGTGCAATATTCAAATCGCAGAGCCAGGAAAACATTTTTGAAAGAGGAAAAATGTGTGAGGAAACAGCATTATGATGAGGCAGTGTAGTAGTGCAGAGATGCCCTGTCTAAAAAGCTTGTTCTCCACTGAAAGAAAACATGTTTTTTACTACAATAAATATCACATCATTGTGATTTTATTCGTTTTTTTTCTTCAGGGAACATGAAAATTGTAATGCAAAAGTGATAATTTACACTAATTATGGTACAAATCGCAATTTCAGTCAAAATAATCACAATATGACTTTTTTACCAAATCGTGCAAGCCTGTCTTTCATCTGATATTTGGTCACACCATAATGTCCTTGGATGGCTTCATGTAATATCAGCTGATCCCAGTCTACACCTGAACTCCCTGTTGCTATGCAGTGGTTTGGTTACTGCTTCTTTTTTAATCATATGATGATGGTATTCAGGAATTCCCTGACTTCGTCTCCAGCACAGATCAGCTTGTTAATGCCAAAGCACAGAGGTTCAGCACTGGACAGCTCCCTTGAGACTGTCTCCTGCTGCTGAATTCAAAGGACCTGTGGAGGACAGCTGATCCGATGCTTACATGGGTGTGTAGTGGTTGCCATGGTTACATTTGCTTTAGCTCTTGCAATTGACCAGTTCTACTCTACTACTCTATACTGAATATTCTGGTGTTTAATAGGAATATGAATTTAGCTGGGCTGTTTTACCTAAATGCGCTTTACAGTGAATTTAAGCGAGTACATTCTCATTCATGCAACAAGTGAAAGTGGCTTGTGTGCAGGATTCTTTATCCTTTACTCTCATTGCTGTTTTCTTCTCAGTGAAAAGTATAGTTTCTCCAGATTCTAGGCATTTTGTGTATTTCTATACACTATATTATATTTTTGTTTCTCTGAATATTACACAGGGAGAATTTGCTGTCTGAGTTTGAGGATGAGGACCTCATCCTCTCCTTAAACCTAATTAGTACAATGTTATCGTAGCTCATACAGTCAAATACCACACTTACAAATGTAAGATCTGATTTGGATGTAAGGGAGTTAAAGAACTACAGATGGGTACAAAATTAAAATGAAAACCAACAACATATACCAGCAGGTAGTTATGACGTGTGAGTGGGAGAAAATAATAAGAACAAAGTTGGCAGATGATGTAAAGAAATCTCATTTCTCTGTAGAGTTTACAGTCTGTGTGGCCCTCATGATGGATGTCCAATTCTGTTTTGGGACAGGAACATGATGAACTGTGCATGTTCTCACAGGATGTTGATTTGTCCAGTGTGTTGGCTCAGGTGTTTAATGTGCTCCTTTCTGAATGTTCCCACTACAGACAGCATGGGTGTTGGTGGAAACAGTCATTATGTGTGGGATGTTGAGTCTTTCAATGATCTTCAAGTCTGTTCACATCTCAATACGTTGCTCTAACATCTCCTATAGCTGTTCAGTTGAGTTGGGATCTTGTGACTGTGCCATCGCATTTGATTCACATCATTTTTATCCTCATCAGGCATTCAGTGAGCCCTGTAACCTGTATAGAAGCATCTTTCATTTGTCACCCATCTGTAGATAGTGTGTCACGATGTTTACAGCATCAAAATGTAGCAATGCACCGATTCCAATTTTCTTGGCCGATTGGGATTTCTCATTTTTTTAAGGGTCTGACCTGTCCGGACCTGACCGGTCTGATTTTGGCCGGTTCACATTTTCAGTCTTTCTAAGAACTATAATTGACAGCATTCACAAACATTCACAATTCTTGTCAAATTAAACTGGATGTTGATAATAAAACGCTGACTATTAAATATTCATTAAATACTAGTTTTCTCCTAAAGTCCTCCAGGTTACAGTCAGGCCTTATTATATTATTATATTAAGATTATGTAGTAGAGGGAACATGATCTTGCAAGATCTCTTGGAATCTCATGTGGTCTCGCGGGATGTGATTTTAAATGATCTTGTGTGAAAGCAGATGTAAACAAACCAGAGACTGACGCGGTGCAACACTTTGCTGTAGTAAAACTTTGCAGTGAGAAAAACAGAAGAAGTTTAACAAGTCTGGATGAGAAAATGTTTGAGGAGACGCATCAACACAGGTTGTTTATTCTTCAGAACAGGAGGTGAGATTTTAACTGTCAGTCTGTGAACAGCAGTCTGCTGCTGGCTAACATTAGCATGAAGAGCTAGAAGGTTTACGGCTGTTTGGCGACACCTTCAGCTGTTCTGTCTCTTTGTGGACTGTCTGTCCCCTCTTTATCCTGTTCTTCGATTCTATCCTAACACTGACTTAATGCAATTATGTGTCTGTGTGTGTGTAACTGTGATCAGCACTGCTGTGGGTGTGACATTACAGTCAGTGTGTCTGCTGCGCGCATGACGTGACCATCGTGCAGAGCATGTGTGTGAATATGAACGGCACAGAATTGGATATGTGATGCTGATGGACCGGTCACCAGTTAGGGTCAGTCATGCTGAAAACCGTCCGGTTCTGGTCTCTGGCCAGTCGATCAGTGCATGCTTATCGAAATGACTAGCTGATCATTGGTCATTCTAGCCTGAAAGTGACAGCAGTCAATATATTTGTGTCATTATCCTATTCTGTGTCTTCATTTGGACATTTTACTCCACTTAGAGACAGAGACAGACAGAGTTAGTGTAGATCCAGTGAGAGAAAAGATGGAATCACACAGCTGCACTGCAGAGATGCTGATGTCCTCATTCTTGTTCTCTCTGTCTCACACACACATTTCCCCGAGTCTTCTCCCGTGTTGAATGCCCTGCAGAGTCATCTAACCTCCAGGTTGTTACACTCTGCTAAAGGAACAGATCCTGTGTGTGTGTGTGTGTGTGTGTGAGAGAGAGAGAGAGAGAGAGAGAGAGAGAGAGAGAGAGAGAGAGAGAAAGAGAGAGAGAGAGAGAGAAAGAGAAAGAGAGAGAGAGCGAGAGGGAGAGAGAGAGAGAGGGAGAGAGAGACTGTAGCATGAGAGAAATGCAGTTCTTTGAGAGAATATAAAAGAGGCAAAGTTTGCCTCTAACCATCACCCACTTTTTATAATTTAAAGCTTTTCATTATTAATTGAGATGATTTCTTCAGGCAATCAACCCCCTGTTCTTTTACATTTTTTTCCCCAAATCTGGGAATATTCAATATATCAACCACTAAAGTAACTGCAAAACTCTATCCCAGTGTGGCACAGTTGCTTTGCATGCCTAAATGTGTGTGCGTGTGAGTTTCCTGCCAATCTCATTTAAACCTCTGCAGCACTTGCAGATGAAAGCCCAAAATATATTCAGCGACTTTTCTCCACACATACAGTAACTTTGACTCCACAGTCTGTAAGTGCTTTGAAAAATGAAAGCCCAGCTGGATGAAAACAGACTCACTGCTGTCAAAATGCTTTAAGGTAGTAACTGTATAATGTCAAGGAAAAGTGGAGGGACAGAGAACAAGGAAAAACAACAGACAGAAGGTATATGGTAATGTAATTAAGTGTCAGAATTTAACAGGCTACTTTCATACATAAACAGTTTCATACCTGTTTTGATCTCATTTTATTAGGAGTATTTTGCCACTCAGGTAGGTTGTCTTATAGGTTGTAGGCTAGATTCCTGGTTTGTAGATTAGCTAATCTGCTTTTAAAGTGGTGCACTGTAACATCAAATGATTGAGTGTAAATTTACTAGAGAAATAATGTTTATGTGTAATGATTTTTCACATTTTTCAGCCCGAATGGAACCAGGTTAGTCTAGATCATGTAGTGTTGCTACCTCCGAATGGCAAACACAAATCCAGTGTTGGATGCTATATGACAACTAGATCCAATACAATTAGACAATTACAGTTTCTCAGTTAGTTACAGCAAAAACAGACAGATATTATCAACTCTCATATTATATATAAGAAATATAGTCTTTTGTCCTGTGTGATGTCATACAAATGCATTATGTGCCGTCAGATTGTAGAGCTATGTGGAATTGTTCATTGTGCTCCAGATCTGTTACTACCCTAAAATCCTTTTCCTGAAACATGGCAATGGTCTGCATGTCCTTTATATAAATAAGGCGGGTTTACACCTAAAGGTCCAGTTCTTGAACTGAACCAATCTGAGCATGATACATTGTTTCTATTTCAGAGCTGGTCTGGTATGTGCACACAGTCACAACAGTCCACAAACTGTACACACAAGTCATATCAAATGTTTGATTATTGTTCATACAATCAGTGAGTAAAAAAAACAACAAACCCTGGATTTCTACCTGGATATTGTACATCATGGAGCATCGTCAGGTTCTGTTCATGTTGATGTTGATTTGGAGCACCTATCAGTAGACTTTGTAAGACAGCAGCTATTTTATTTAATAATGCAGGCATTGCTCACTTCATCGTAATTGACCCTTTGCTAAGCCCCACCTCCACACAGCAACTGTCCAATCATAGCTTAGCAACTGTAAGTAGAGCTGTCAAGCTTTCCATTTCTCTCCATGTTGAAGGTGTGCAGGAGGCTCTGAGAAGAGTGATACTCGTTTTCATGTTTCATGAGTCTGGACGGTGGCATCTTTTTCGTCCTCTCTCAGAAACGTGAAACACAAGAGCACACATGTGGAGAATGGGTTAAACTTTGTCCTCATCTGCTCTAACATAAACTGTGAACGTTAGCATGTCTGGCTAACCAATGCTAGATTACTAGCACAGTAACTTTACCTCCAGACAAACTTGTTAGATCCCACTGCATCTGCATTTGTTCCATGGGGGTTTGAGGAGGACGATGTGGGCTGATGCAGAATCAAAGTGGGCCGACGATGATGCATCTCTCTCTGGCTCCAGTCAGCTCTTATCTCCAGTCCAGCTGGTCTAGCTGGGTGACCCATCTCAAGGTCTGCTGCACTAATCAAGTCCCTGCGCTTCCTTTTCCCACATTAATGAGTGTATTGCTGCCATCTATCATGTAAATATACCTGCCGGATTCACCATCCAACCAATGTTTGGCAAAATGTAAGCTAGCTTTAGCCTCAGTCTTTTAACATTAACATTATATCATGTATGTAGCTGCTAGATAACTTTACATAAGCACTTTCACAGGGTTCTTGTTTTAAAACGTGTCAGATGGAAACTTCTCAGCTGACTCAAGGAGTTACCAGTAGCTTACATTAGCCAGCCATACTCACAGACCTCATGTTTAAACGATGACTCCAAATTTTGATGTTAAGTCTGCCACCGTTATCACCAGAAACTGCATAAAAGACATGAAAGACAGCAAGTATGGAAAGTTTGGCAGGTGTAGCAACAGTAACTAAGGAGGGAGGTGCTTAGTGAACGGTCAGTTCCAGGTTTGTCCTTTGCCAGTCCACATCGTGGTAGCGAACATGCTGCTAGTTCACCAGCCATCAAAATAGTAAGTGAAAAGGTGTTTTAACCAATGAATGACACATATGAAGGTTGCTATGATTGGTTTGAATGATGTTCAGCCGGACTAAACAAGACTTGTGTGAACCTGCCCTTAAGCACATCTACCAGTTAGAGAGTTTAATTCAACTAGTTTTCCTATTTCTGTCCATTCCATTATTGCTGTGCATTTGCGGCAAATGTTTAGTTTGTTCTTGGATAAAATCAACAGATTGTCAGCACAGCGATTTTGCTCTACAAACAGACGTGGTTCTGAGATGATCATTCTCAGTGCAAAGTCGGAGGACTGCCTCATATGAATAAACCTCCCACCTGTTTATTCCTCTCCTCCCACCTGTGCACTGTGTGCTCTGTGCAGAACATCAAAATACTAGACGGATGGGCAAAAAGAATTTCAGGATGAGTCAGTAAAACAGCCAGAGCACAAAGTAGTTCCTCAAATATCATTCGGAGCATCATAGAACACTAAACCTGAATTTGGGGGTGGGGGGGTGGGTGGGGTGGGGTGGGGGGGGGGGGGGGGGGGGGGGGGGGGGGTGATCAGGAAGACAGACATCATCCAGACACCCATCGAAATGACTGCACTTCTCTTTCTTTCTTTCTCTTTGTCTCTGTTTCTCTCTGTGCTATAGAATCATGACAGATTAAAGCTGAGACTACAGTCAGTTTCACACCAGCTTCATCTAACAGACGTAACACGACCTCTCCTCTCTGCTGCTTCTTCTCTCCCTCCTGCTTATGTCTCTTAGTATTTCTCCCCTTCTCAGTCCTTCACATACCACTTCTTTCTTTTGCTCTTTGTTTCATCACCAGCTCAAATCCTGCAGCTAATTGAAAGATCTATGTCTGGAACTTGAAAGCCTAGTACATTACATGTACATAGTGTGAACAGTTAACTTATGGTCTGCTTCGTTTTGGGGATTTATTTGTCCACTTAATTAGAATTCAAATCACAGATTGTAGTAAACCATGCATGTATTGTGTGTGACTTGACATTGTCTGAAGACACATTTAGCTTGGGTTTGAATTATTACCCAATTCTTCTGGGCATGTACAGTGCTAAAGCCAGAAAATGCTCATTCAGACAAGGAGTTTGAGATTTTTGGTGGAACGAGCAACTGGCAACTGTTGACTGTGTGTGATAGCTTCAAACTAGGACAAGGCCCAACATCAAACAACAGTGTGTGAGTGATCTTTATCATTCTCTACAAAGTGATCACATACTTTGCAGTTTTTAGGGTGAGTGATTTCCCCTGTTATCTTTTAATAATGGAAGATCCTGACAGTTGGTGGTGACAGTAAAGTCTGTGACCCGCTGCTGAACTTTAGTGGATAAGTGCAACTGGCAAGAAGAATTATTAAAGGTAACGTTCACCCCAAAATCAAAAATACTTATTTTCCAGAGTTTTGGTAATATTGAAATGAGGCCCTGGAGTGTGATTTTTTTTTTAAGACTACAAGCCAAATGCTATTTAGTTTCATTATACTTGAGAGAAGGCAGACATGTCCAGGGCCAATATCTCCAAAACTCTGCAGCTCATACCAAAAAAAAATCTTAAATGGATAAATAGCACTACAGGCCAGGAAAATGTGTATTTTTGATTTGGAAGTGAACTGTCCTTTTATAGTAATATGTCATCATCATGAGGCTACCAGGGCCTCAGACATTTAGAGGTTTTTCAATGTATAGTCAGAGCTCAGCAGCAAGCAGCACTTTATCTTCCAATTGCACAATGACTATGTTATCAAACTGATAACATAATGCCCAGTCATCTGAAAGAACAAAATCAGACCCACATATTAGCAAATTGAAACACTTCTCTAGCAACAGTTTTAAGATTACACATTTCACCCCAGGCAGCATGTAAATTACAGCAGAGTGAGGCTTACATCAGGCACAGAGACCTGTGGTAAAAGCAGCCTCTTATGATGTCTCCATCTGTACATGGAGTGGTTCCTTTCAACCCTTAGTACTAGTAACACACACACACACACACACACACACACACACACACACACACACACACGCAAACACATGCACACACATGCACACACGTGCACATCAAAGATGATTTAATACTTAAACATGCTGTCTGTTTCTGTGTCAGTGTGTCCTCCATAATGCTAATCTAAAGAAGTCCTGTGCATCACCCCCACTATCCCTCCCACATGCACACATACACACACACACACACACATACATTTGTTGGTCTCTTTAGTAAATGGAGCTTCATGAATGTTTAATGTGTTTGAAACCAAAGACAGCAATCAATTCAACCCTCACACCTTACACACACACACACACACACACAGACACAAGGAAAACAAAAGCGTGATCACAACCCATTCTTTCTAAGCTCTCTCTCTCTACTCCTTTTTGTTTCTTCCACTTCTTTTCTTTCATCTTCAGTCATTTCCATCTCTCTTTCTCTCCCCTCTCTGTGCCTGCTCTGCATCTAGCTGAATGTAAATAGCGTGTGATAGCTGAAGACGGTGGAAGCAGCTAGTTGGCCCCAGGAGGCCTTTCTTTCTTTTAATGACAGGTTGGCTTTCAGAGAGCGTGAATACATCAGTGGCTGGAGAGACAGCGTCAGGAGGAGGCTTTAGACAGAGAGTGACAGCCAGAATTGGTACAGGATTACTCAAGGACATATCCAGAACATAACTCTCGAGAAGCAGTACCTGTAGTGGACACCAGAACAAGAACACAGATCTGAAAATCAAATTTACTTTCATTAAAATGACAAAGGAGAAATGTAGCAGTAATTAACAGATTTTTCTGCGAATCCTTGATTTTTTTCCTCAGGCAAAAGTCTTTCTTGTCTGTGTGTGTGCCTGTGACAGTTTGGTAATTTTCTGGCAGTGTGTTTTGTACGGAGGTGGGAGAGGAGGTGCAGCTGAGGCTGTGTTTATGCTGATTAAGCAGCGCAGTGCAATTTTTATACTAATTTTGGCATGAAATTATGTTTGTGTTAAAACCATGTCTTTCTGTTTTCAACATTTTTTCAGACTGATACAGTATGTGCATCAAAATGCAATTCTTAAAAGACTTAATGGCATCTAGCATTCCCTCACCCTCCCCTTTCAAGCATGTAGGAGAACCTATTGCCCCCCGAGCTTCGCAAATGACGTGAAAGGCCATATCTAGAGCCAGCATGTGGTGTGTGTGTTCAGGGTTACTGTAGAAACACGGCAGTGCAACACAGTGACGTCCATGGAAGAGGAGCTGCTCCCTCTGTAGATATAAAGGGCTCATTCTAAGGTAATGAAAAATGCTATTCTTATTTTCAGGTGATTATACACTAATGAAAGCATACGTATTAATATTATATTAAAGGTTGCAACTTGCAACTACCTTAATTGATCGCTAATTTCATCTCTTCAGCCTCTTCCCTCAGTGAAGCGTGTGAGGCCTCTCTGCTCTTGGTGACTCTTAATCTCAGTCATGTTGTGATTGCATTAATGAGCTCAAACTGTGTGAAAATCTGAGCAGCTCAGTGGGACCACAGAGGCTCAGTGGACTGGTTTGATTATTCTTTGAGAATGAATGAGCTGAGAAAGTTGAACCTAGAGATGGTTGAGGAGGACTTTGTGATTCACAAGATTAAAAATGACAAGGGGAGAACAAGAACAAACATGTTGAACTCACTCTCCAGATGAGGTCGTCAACAACTTCTATGTTGCTTAGCAGCACAGCGTTGTGCCTGTGTGTTTATGTGCAGTCTCTCCTTTGCTTTAATGTGCATGTTGAATGTGTGTGTTTGTGGCTGCAGCTGCTGTGGACTTTACATTGGTGTTGCACTAGAGGCTCATGAGTTACACACACTGTCTTTAGCAGAGCTGTAAGATTAGTATCAAGCTGACATGGAGATGATGGAATTGGATAAGATAACCTTGATACTGGATTAGCTCTGTTTAAGATAAGATAAGATTTAAAAAAAAAAGCCTTTATTGTCTCCCTTTTGAGAAATTTGTCTTGAATTGGAGAGAACACAGGTGACACAACCACACACATGTACAAACAAACTGCAGTTAACATACAGTATCACCACCAGATCCATACAACCAAAAAAGCATACACCCAAGAGTACTGCACTCTGCCCTTAATCCAAGTAGTTGCATGAAAGTCCTATACAAAAAATACAAAAAATATATACATATACATATATATACACACATATATATTATATATATATGTGTGTGTGTGTGTGTGTGTGTATATATATTTTGTTGTATCCATCTATCCATTTTCTTCCACTTGTCCAGGTCTGAATTGTGGTTAAGCAGGCTAAGCAAAGGAGCACAGAAGCCCCTCCTCCCTATAGCTACAGTACAACCTCCAGCTCCTTCTGGCTGATCCTGAGGTATTCACAGGCCAGATGGAATCTACATTCCCCACTGTTGGAATTCTTCCATAAGGAGGTGTTTAGCAGGCATTCTGATTGGATCCAGCCTCACACTCTATAACAGACAACATTTTAATTCTGTTTGGTTGTTGTGTGGTCAGTTTACAAACATCTTCGGAAATGTTTACAGTTGGGTGTGTGTACATGTACACTAGAATGCTGGTTTTGACCTTCATCATGGTTTTGATCTTATTCAGGATATCATGTTTACATGACAACAAAGAATGTTCAGAAACCAGGATAACATGTTTACATGCCACAGTATCCTGGTTCTATGTGTATAGCATCCATTCTCAAAACTGTCACAAGGCCTTACCCAGGTGTGTGAAACCAGGATATGACATTTAAATAAATAAAATAAATTAAAAAACAACAAAACCCAAAACAAACAAAGACAAAACAAAACAGGATACTCCAAAAATGTGACCACAGCCAGGATACTCATGTGCATGAATGCATGAGCCAAGTCTGATAGATCTCATTCTCAGGCATTAATATATGACCTTTGTGATACGATGGCTCTGTATAGTAATATCCTCTAGCTCCATAACTGTGTGAAGCGTAACAGAAATGCTTCAGGTAGGCGTTTGTGTTGCTGCCTCTTTGCAATAATGCTGGTATGCAATTTGAAACCACCTGTATGCCTCTCTCTTGGTCCTTTGTTCTATTTTTCTCTCAGCTAGCATCATTGCTTCCCCTCTCTTCTCCTCCGTCTCTCTGACTCTTACACTTTGGAGGCAGAGTGCGTAGGAGGCTGCTGTAATGTTGCAGTTCCTTCTCTGTCCTGGCAGGCAAACATTGATGGTTTGTGTGGGTGAGAGGTCTGACTCTTCACACACTGCCAAGATCAGGAAGGAAAGGGAGGAGAGGGGGAGGGGGGAGAGAGGGAGAAGAGAGAGGAGGAGGGGGAGTAAGGACAGGGGCAGTAGTAGTGTTGGGTACCAACAATCAGTTCTGGACTTGAACTTCTTCCACACATACTGCAACAACTTGGGATTAATTGAGAAATTGCACGAGAGTGACCATTTTGGGGTTTTAAATTATACAGTTGTAACCCTCTTTTCTTGGTTGTTGGCGTTCAACAGTTCTTCTGGGCTGTGGGTAATAAGCAAGCTTCTCTTTCTTTTTCTTCATGTTCAGAAACCAGGATAAACAATGAGGCAGTTCAATCCATCAAACAGCAGACTTCTCCCTTTACTGTTTGCACATGGCCTCTACTCTGTTACACCTATAGCTGTCCCCACAAAACAATGGCAGGTAGGAACCAATTAACTCATAGTCAGAGGGGACATGAAGAATCTACTTAAATACTGCACATGAAAATATTTAAATGCAATTATATTTTAAATGCCATAAATGACAATGAAATAATAATATATTTAGCAGTAACTTAATTCTGCAAGTGCATAATAATGCTGTGGAAATACTACCACTGAAATATATATTGTACCCAGTACACTATGCAGATTAATAAGAAACACAAAATTAACACAGCAATTTAAGTAATAAAAATAACCCAAAAATATAATGTGTGCAGTAATTACTAGACCTTGAGATGTATGCCCAAACCTGATGGGACCCAATGGGACCCATTATTATTACTATTATCACTAGTAGTAGTAATAGTGGTAGTAGTAGTTTTCTCCCCCCATGTATTGTTCCTGTCACTGCCAACTCCTACTGTTTGATACATACATACATGAGGGAACTTGTTAAGAAAAATGACGGGCTGTAATTGGGTTTGGGCTGAAATATGCTAATGAGGGACAGGTTTGGGTTTTGTCAGGCTGGGCCTTTTCAGGCATAACTTTTCAGGCCCGATTAAAGTTCTAAAAAATTTTCAATACAAAGTGACAAAACACTTTTTCAACACATGGACATGTTAAAGAAGACAACACTTATTCACTAAAGTAATCAGCTGCTTTTAGTGGTTTGAATGTGTCTGCATGTTTCATGATGTTACAGCTGCAGCTTTTAAATAGAAAGTACCATCAAATTGTCTTTATTCTGAAAATATCTTACCCTCTGATTCTGAGATGACTTTTCTGTGTTCTCATGCCCTTAAAGGATAACTTCGGTATTTTTCAACCTGGGCCCTATTTCCCCATGTGTATGTGTGTGTATGATTGATAGGTACAACTCGTTTTAAAATTGGTTCAGTATTGAGGGAGGCGGATGCAGCCGGCAGCCGCGAAACGAGTTATAACGGTAGATATCAGGGCAAATTAGTCCGTAAAAGTTTGTGCATTAAAAGTGCTTTTTTGAAGACTGTCTTCGTTGCAGTGAGTGGGACAGCTGTTTTCTTGAGGTGTGTTTGGTGTGTGTTTTGGGATTGGATGTCTTCTCTTCTTGGGCTGGCAGTCGTCATCTTGGGAAAAGTGTGCACTGCAGACCTGATGGTCTGTAAGGCTCAGTGTCTGGACAGGAGTGTTAGCATCCAATTGTAGCACAATTAGCCACAACTTCAGCATGTTGCTGTCCGACAAATTCAGTCTATGAAAGCTGTACAGGGTGTTGTGCGACATCCTGTTTTTGCACTTCGGCGAAGCAAAAACACGAACCATTGTTTTTAATAGTTGCAGTAAAACTTTCAACTGAACTCCAGGACAGCTAACTCCGCTCTGACCGGCTCTCAGCATGGCTATTTCCTTCCGGCAACAAACAAGATCCCGCGAGATGTCGTCACACACAGCAAGCAGTAAGTGAAGCATGCTGTTGACAGAGATTACACTGGTGATCTGATCCGGTCTGTGGCGAAAAAAAGCACCCAAGAAGAGAAGACATCCAATCCCGAAACACTTCACCAAACACACCTCAAGAAAACAGCTGTCCCACTCACTGCAACGAAGACATTCTTCAACAAGCAAAGATCCCGCGAGATGTCCTCACAGAGTCAACGTTAAGAGAGACGCTTTGCATGCTGTTGACAGAGATTACACTGGTGATCTGATCCGGTCTGTGGTGAAAAAAAGCACTTTTAATGCACAAACTTTTACGGGACGTATTTGTCCTGATATCTACCATTATAACTCGTTTCGCGGCTGCCGGCTGCATCCGCCTCCCTCAATACTGAACCAATTTTAAAACGAGTTGTACCTATCAATCATACACACACATACACATGGGGAAATAGGGCCCAGGTTGAAAAATACCAAAGTTATCCTTTAAATGGGCATTGGTGCTGGTTTACTTATGCTAATAAGGAACAAGTGGCACTTATGAGGACAAGGGAATTCATGATTCTAAGAACACAGATATAAACAATTTTGTGGTATAAGCACACCATTGTAAATTAGACTTTTTTGTAGGACTTTTTCTGAGGAACAAATTGAAGAAGAATATTAGAATATTATCAGGGTAAAAATATAGAAAGAGATGATAGTCCTCAGTGTAAGTGTAAGTGAGTCTGATTTGCCATTCTGTCCAGAGTCTGAGAGACTTGAGCTGTCCCCTGCTATTCTGCTCTACACAAACATGAGAGAGAGAGCCAGAGAGTCCCAGAGACAGAAAGAGAGTGGAGCAAGAATGTTTCATTGTTTCATTCATCGATCTCTCCTGTCCACGTCCTGACAAACAAACCATTCCTTCTATAAAGACCCATATTAAACAGTCTAAAAAATAACTGAATGATTATTGAAACAAACAGAATGTGTGCATGGACATCAGGACTGTCTTCACTGCATCCGTTACTTTGTCCACTCATTGGCAGTGTGTCAATTGAGCCTCTGAATGTGACTTTTGAGCAAGCAACGTTTGTTGGATGGAACAAACCACATGGTGACCATTTAATTATTCTCAGAGCCTGAGCAGTGGACTTACAAATAGTTGGATCAACCAGCATTAGCATTCTTAGCCATCAGGGTGGAAAAAAAGTTATATTTGTCATAGTTGTTTTTAAGTGATTGATATTAAATCCACAGCTCACAAGAATAGTAGAATAAGGAGGTTGCCATTTAAAAGAACATTTTTTCGTAGTATGAGTTTGGTTTGCTCACGCTAAGGCTGCTTTTTGATGTGAGCTGTATTTCAAGAAGGCTGCGGTGTGTTCCATGCTGTAATCTATGCAAAAAAAGGCAACTTTGTTGCTGCAAGCAAAAAGGATTTAATTTATTACCAAGCAAAGCTCCTTTTCTGACACTGGCCATTCCACAAGTGAATGATTTCATATTCAGAGATGAAAAGCTGCTACAGTGAGTGTGCAAAAAGCTGCCATGCAGAGAGAACTCAATGGAAATACTTTAACAAGTTGAATTTAAAATGTGTTTATGCATTTGTATCAGCTGTTTAAGTATATCAGAAAGAATTCTCTTTCTGTATATGTGTGGGACCAGTAACTCTTGTGTTTTCTGGCTATTAAGACTTTGAATTGGAACATTGATCTGTCATTCAATTAATAAGCAGGCCCTCGGGGCACTTCTGTCAGGTAAAAATGAGCTCAGCCAATCAATGTGCAGCTCCCACTGGGTCTGGAATGACAGTAATGTCCCCACCAAAGGCTGCTGCTCCTAGTTTGTAGTTGACTGACCTGACTAGTGGTTTAAAGAAAGTTTTGTAAATTTGTGAAGTATGGAATTATTATGGGCCTTATCGCTCTGTATGTCACATTAACTGGACCAATGTTAAAGCTAGAGGTAAATAATAGAAGTATGTTGGTTCTTCTCACACTCTAAAAAATTTAAAGGGTATTAACTTTGCTCATTATGCGCTGAAGTGAAAGATTTAAAAAAAAAGCATTGTAAAATTGTGTAATGTTATTACATATAACTTTGTTTGTGTGAGTAGCATAAAGTAGATGACATGTACCAACAGTGTGTGAAGCTGTCATCAAAACTAAAAGTTACTACTTTAAAGAATTGAACAAATCTAAGAGCAAAAAGACTGTTGCACACTGTCCTCTACCCAGAGATTTAATAACATTATTAAATCTTTAATTGCAAGTGTAGAAAACAGTATGCAAGACAGGATATATTTTAGATTCTTAAAAAGCAAAAGCATTTACATTTTTTTCACATAATTCCATATTTCATAGTTGTCTAATTGAATGAAATCATGTACAATCTATAATGTAGAAAAATAATCAAAATGAAGCAAGAACACTGAATGAGAAACTACTCTTATATATATTGTATATACAATATAAATGTTTCAAGCTCTTCCATATACAGTCTGTAGCAGAGTGCATACTTAGTTCTTTTAACTTGTTCTGTACTTTTCTTATTCTTCTTATTTCTTATTCCTAACTACTTTACTGTACTGTACTGTTCCTATCTTATTCGTACTTTTTATTTTTCAATTTGCATAGCATTCTTGTATATAATATTCTTATTTGTGCATAATTCTTGTATTTGACTTTAACTCTTTAACCCTTTAAGTTAGTCCCTTTGAATTTTTTATCAAAGTCGAATTCCTGTGTACTTTGGACATTTGGCGATTAAAGCGATTCTGATGCTGATTCTGAAGCTAATCAGCACATAATGCACCTAAAGTTGTAAGTGATAATGAGTTAGCAAATGTGTGACTATTTTACAGCTGATGTGCCACTGTTTCAACTCCACATCATTTTTTTAAGCAAAATACGAAACATTGTGTTCATCATCTCTTCTTTAACTGAGTGTGTCTGCTGTTTGGTGCTGGGCAGGTGGAGTACGTTGGGTTTATTAGAGTTTTTTCACTGAAAACAGCTGCCTGCTGTGTTGAAGAGGGTGGCATCATTTTCTGTACAGAAAATCAAAGAACAATGAAGTGACAAAGGCTAACATGCTCTGGGCAGAAAGCTCAGTTTTAGTCTACTGAAGGCCTCTGTTCCTTTAAAATAGGTGGCTACTATGCTGGGACACAGCTTGTGGGTCTGAGGTGTGTGTGTGTGTGTGTGTGTGTGTGTGTGTGTGTGTGTGTGTGTGTGTGTGTGTGTGTGTGTGTGTGGGTGTGTGTGTGTGTGTGTGTGTGTGTGTGTGTGTGTGCGTGCGTGCGTGCGTGTGTGTGTGCGTGTAGTCTCATTCAGGATATTGAAAGATTACAGTGTGTCTAAGTTTGTTGGAGGCAAGTTTAAACGTCAGTACATGGTTTGAGCGTAGCGTTTGTTTACAAGGATGTCACAAGGATGAGAGACACAGACAAGCAATAGCTGTCAAAGAGAGAGAGTAAATATGCAAAGGTGTTTTGGTGATGAATCAGTCCAAGAAGATAGATGGACAAACAATACCTCCGAGTGATCTTTCTATCCGTACCTTTGTAACTAACACACAGAGAGGAGTGTACACACACACACACACACACACACACACACACACACACACACACACACACACACACACATACGCACACACACGCAGTGCCAGGGCTAGGAGGAGGTCTCTGGGGTAAACAGATGTTCAGTGTGATGTGATTTGTGTGTTTTGATTTGTTGCCATCCGCTGCTGGATCCAAAATGGGCCACTATCCTGTTTCTGCTGCTGGGCTCCCACAAGGCCGCGCTACAAACTTTCACGGCCAACAAACCACAGCAGCCAGTCAGACCTTGTCTACATGAGGAAACACATTCAGGTTAACAGTTTACATTGTTTGCAGTAAACCTATAGGGTAGCACCACTGAAGAAGTGTGTACGCTGCATTGCTCACACTGCTACTGCCATAGCAGTTACTGTACAACTGTATGAGCAATATAAGCTTTTCAATATCATAATGCAAACACCAGTTTTCTATATAACAAAAGCTCACGTGTTTAAGTGGGTGTTATAGCTGGATTTGTGTCATTATGTAATGCTAATAACTTGTGTATTAAATGTTTTATCAGTGTCAGTCATAGATAGTATGACACTAGGACCAAAGTTAGAATTTTAGTAAACAAGATGTGGCCTCAGCTGGTATTTTGGGTGGTTCAAATGGTTGAAGTATGGAAAAAAGTTTACGTATTACCTTTGATAACCCATTTTAACCAATGCCAGAACTACCAATAACATGTGGAGATCAGTTTGCACTGTAAGCTCCTCACTCGTAGCCCACTTTAGTCCAGTCCAGTCCAGCACTGTGAGGAATTTCCTTAGTCTAAGAGTAAAAGAACACATCTGTGACACACACACACACACAAACAAATAAGGAAATGTGACAGATATTGTTAACTATTTTCTGACATTTTATACACCAAATGATTAATAGAGAAAATAATTAGCAGATGAATCGATAATGAAAATAATCATCATTTTCGACCATACTAATATGTCTTTTCTGTCCTACTTTCCAGACACATTGAGAACTGGACTGGGCTGCAAACCTTGAGGGATGTGGACATGGAGCTCTACACTGGCTTACAGAGGCTGTAAGTACTGCCACATTCTCCCTTTATATGTCAGTATGTCTGTTCATGCAGGCAGTCACAAAGTCAGAACACCTGTTGTCATCCATATGCTGTCAGCAGGTGTCACACAGAATCCTCTCTAGTTTTGATATTTATCCATAATCAAGACAGATTCTTTCTTTCTTGCATTTGGTCTTTGCTTTGCTTGAGTCGTGGTCTTTGGAAAGTGCTTGTGTCTGCTTCTTCCTCTCCTCTGACTGACAATAATTCAGAATGATGGAGCTGAAAATCTTTCATCAGATCTCTTTTTTTTTTTTCTGTGTGTATGTTTGTTATAGAACTATTACCAGGAGCAACCTGCATACGATCCAGGCTCGTGTTTTCTCCAAGAACCCCCACCTGCACTACATGTGAGTGCACACACACACACATGCACACACACACACACACACACACACACACACACACACACACACACACACACAAAGGGCATGAGCAACATGGCTGCATGCATAAATAAATAAATACATAAATACACGCTTTCACTGATGCCTATTCTTGAGCACAAACAAAGACCTGTATATGTCCTTGAAAAGAGTACACACACACACACACACACACACTCACACACACTCAGACACAGTGGTCTGAGGCAAGGATTTTTTTAAATAAAAATAAAGGTCAATGACAGCAGCTCTACAGCATGATTGCAGTTTACAGAGTTTACAGAGAAGTTATCAGTGACCACCAGTGCCCATAAATCAACATGACACTCTCTTCTGAGTGGATCATGGTGCATCATGAGCACATATCAGAGGGGCTGGGTCTTCTAAAGTTTAGAGGGTAGCCTACTACAAACTCTTGATACATTAATTCCTTAAACTGTCCCCAAAACTTTCCCCATAGGCAACAAGACAGGAACACAGGGTTTCCACATGAATAAATAATGTTGAATACTGACTATTAAATCATATTATGGGACTGAGAATATATCATATTTAGGACATTTATGCTGATTTTGACTTGAACGTTGATCTGAGTAGTCAGTCACAGTCTGGAGTGACCACACATCGGTCTGAGAAATGGAACAGCAGAGCAGCTGCCAGTGTCCAAACAGGCCAAGTCAGACACAGTATCACACCCAGGATCACAGTGACAATCTATCAGTGAAGACAAACAAGCTTTACTTTCTGCATGTAGTCTGTACATTTAAACTGCTTCTGCCTCTTATTTCCTACTATACTTATTTCCAACTATCAAACTCTGAGCGTGAGCTAGAAGGAGAGGCACTCCTCTTTCCCTCTCCCTCTCAAACCGTCATGTGTATGTCATGTATGTTCCATTGACTGATGATGCAAAATGACATAACAATGTTAAAACATGATCGCAGAGTTTCTTCTGTGCATCAGTTTTTTAAAAACATCTAGGATATTTGATGGTGCTCTGTACAATCTCAATGCAGCTTGACATGACATGACTTCCCAAGCCACAGTGCTGTAGTGTGTTTACCTGTGCAAAGCTATGTGTACTGTGAGCCGAGTACCCCCCACATACTGTGGCAAATGCACTACAAGCATGGCAAAGATGCACCTTTTTTGCTGTAGGGTGGGACATTTTTAAGTGTTGCTACTGTATGCTTGGAGTTAGATTCTTCTTATTTCTACATTGCACAGATTTATGTATGAGATGAAGAGGGAGAGACAGTGTCTGGACAGTTCATCAACAGTACAGTTCAAAATAGCATGGGTGTCTGTGCAATGGGTACTTGGGTACACATCAGACTTGTGGTGTGAGCGGTACCTGAGCGAAATTGGAGCGGGATGGAGCACGAGATAACGCAATGCTCCATCCTTTTAAAAAAGCCACTCTGTGCTCCATCCAACCGTCCTCTGCTGCTGCTCCCTGCTTGCTCCCGCTCTGCTCCGCTCACATGCTCTGGTCTTAAGGACCAATGATGCAGTCATCTGATGCTTCTTTATCTTTTAGATGTGTTTGAAGCTAAAGCAAACCAATCTACTGTTCAGGACCCTGCAACCACTGCTGTTTAACTCTTTCCCTGCCAGCATTTTTCAAAAAAAAGTTGCCAGGCAGTGCCAATATTTTTGACACTGATTTTTCAGCACCTGCAGAATATTCATTTCTATGAATATATTAACATTTATATCAAATATATATCAAATATATCAATATATCAAAAGAAAGAACAGATCTTCTAGTTTTAGAGACAAAAAAACATTCTGTTCTAGCTTCATTCATTCTTTTTTTGTAAGCACTTGAATGTTGGACAGTTGCATTAAAAAATCCACTTTTCAGATAGAAAACTGAGATTGACTTCATATTACGTGTGTGACATCACTGTCACCAGTGTGGCTAACGTTAGATGTGTGTGTGTTCTGGCTCATCCAAAACACTCTGTCCGAGAGGCTGTCTGCCCCAGCTGTTGCACGAGTCCTAGGGGGCTGCGGTGTGAGCAGCCTCGCTGTGTCTCGGCTGCTGTTGAGGTCCGGGGGGCTGCGGTGTGAGCAGCCTCGCTGTGTCTCGGCTGCTGTTGAGGTCCGGGGGGCTGCGGTGTGTGAGCAGCCTCACTGTGTCTCGGCTGCTGTTGAGGTCCAGGGGGCTGCAGTGTGAGCAGCCTTGCTCTGTGGTTGGGTCAAGTTGCTCACCAACCTGCAGCTCTGCTGCAGAACACCAGTGTTTTCATGCTAGATAACATCATCGTCTTCTTCTGCTGCTCAATCCCAGCAACTCCCTTCTTCTTCAAAATTCGACAATTCGTCTTCGACAATTTTTTGTCAGATGATGAGTCACAGTGTCCACTCCTGCCTGGCAGTGAAAACAGCAATTGACAAGATATCTTGTCAATGGTTGGGAAAGAGTTAATACAATAACATGGCACAAATGATGTAGCCATGCTAAAAGTAAAGTTCATGTTTAAAGTTGGTTTTACTGTGCTACCTTCATGGTTTCACAATATGTGTCTGGAATAGTAACCCTGTCTGAGAATAGCATGCTGAAGACCTTATCTAGGGCATAAGAGAACATTTTTGTGATCTTCACTGGGCAGTTGGTAGGTCATAGAAGTAATAATCAATCAAAATAAACTCTGAACAAAAACACAGACTACAGCTACTGTAGGCTACATAGATTTAATACAAATGATTACAGGAAGAAAGTATACAAAAATGATCAGTTGTTGTGCATCTCCACAGCTTCAGTGAGCAAAATAGAGCTGCATCATCATTATCATCAAGTGACCTACATTATAAAATACTGTGAAGCAGAGAACGTTTTATTCTTTTGCATCACTGATCCAGGCTTGGACCAGCATCAGTGGATGCTATATTGCATGTGAAGACAAACAAGTTGTGGATCTACCACTGAAAAATCCAGATGCATTAATGTTGGAAAAATTTGTCACTTTTCACTTGTACTGCTGCCACACATGCAACCTTTAGACAAACAGACACAACAGACTATTAATCATTTAACTGCCTGGAACATCTAATATGCTCACTATAGTACATGCAATATATGATATGCATGCTTTGCATGTGTCTCTCATGAAGAAATGATTATAATTTGGCTTTGTATGACTGGGACCAATGAACGACTAAGACTGAATCAAATCATTTACATTATTTCATTTTAGGGTAATTGCACCATCAGATTCTGCTAGAACCCTCCCTCCCTGTAGTAGGCGTGGCCTCTTGGCTACAAGTGTGTAACACGGGGGTTAGGGGACAAAGGGGGACACTGAGTGACCACTGCTCAGTGTAGCAGAGACGAGCTGGTAGTCACCAGTCATGAAACAGGGAGTCTGGTGGAGCTTTGACCATCACTAGAAACTATCTATGACTCTTGGAGAGATGTGTGGGCACCTGTGTTGTAGCTGAGCTAGCAGTTCTAATATCTGAGAAGTCTGTGTATCTGTGGGGGATTGTCACTACATAGCTATTCATCTTGGTTAACATTATTGTTTGTCAGACCCAGATATCACAGTGTGTAGTGTTCACTGCCACTGCAGAGGAATGCATCTAATTTTGAGTAGAAAAGGCTTTTTTTCCTCACAGTATGTTTTTTACTGGAGAAATTCATGTGATTATTTGTATAACACACAAAAACAATACTGTGGAGTTCCTTGTTAAAGGACCAGTGTGTAGGATTTAGTGGCATCTAGTGGTGAGGCTGCAGAATTCAACCAATTGAATACCCATCGCTCACGCTTTCTTCCGAAAGAGTAGGAGAAACTACAGTGGCCGTGAAACTTCTGATGTATTCTGTCAATAAATCCCCATAAATCTTACAAACTGGACCTGTAAGGGTCATGATATGCATGAATTTTAGTTTAAAACATTTAAAAATTAATGACAATTATTAACAAAATCTGAAAGAAATAATTCTCTAAAGACATCTTATATTGTGTTGCAGACATCTACTGAAGTTAGCATGTTTACCAGCTAGCCATGGCCTGTCCTGTCTTGTAATACCATTGTAAGACAGAACTTTCGTCACATGACTTTTGAGGTCATGGTGACCTCATTTACTGTTTTATCCAAAACCTAATCAAGTAGCTTTAGTGCCTAAACCTAACCAAGTACTGTATTTGTCTGTGTCTAAACCTAATCAAACTGCAACCTTTTCACAGCATTAGCCACATGATAAAAATGGCTTTCTGATGGTCAGATTCTGCAGCTGAAAGGTACCTTCTGCCTCAGGATCAGACACATAGGGCTGGTGACATTTTGTCAGTATGTTACAAGTTGGGATGAGAACATGTTGAAGTACGAGGAGCAGTAGGAAACCACTGTGCAGCATCCAGGAACCAACTCTTGTTGTAGGCCAGCGTCCAAGCATAATAAAGTATAATACATGTACTTTGTAAGTACTGCAGCCTATTATGATGACTGTAAAATACCACATTTAGTGAGAACACAACTGATGTGACAAAATCAATAGCATTCATTTGCTTTTCTGCATCTTGACATCTTGTATCGTCTGGCGTAGCAACTGTCTCCAAGGAAGAAACAGTGGCCAATCAGGGCTTCAACTGGCTCTACATGGGGGCGGCCATTTTAGTGCTGCTGAGACTTCCTGAACAGCAGGATGTAGGCAGATGGTGTTTGTTTCTCTCCGTGCGTATGGGTATGTGGATTTTTGTGGATTTGTGTGTGTGTGTGTGTGTTGCTAGGAAACTTGGATGTTCTCACTCCTCTACACTCCTCTTCAAACAGGCCCCTGATTATTGAATTTAATTGAAATGATGTTAATGATGTTAATCATGGAAATAAAAACAAACACAACTGTGATGCCTTCACCTTCTACACATTTTGACTGAAGTAATCACAACTTCATTAAAAATGGATAAATGGATTAGGTTCATGCATCTCTGATTATTTTTAAACAACACTGAGGTTTTGTCGTGAAATCATCAAGACCGTAAGAAACACTCACTGTTTATGAAAATTTTGAAGAGAATTT
Organism: Lutjanus argentimaculatus; assembly: GCA_034769285.1. NCBI lineage: Eukaryota > Metazoa > Chordata > Actinopteri > Lutjaniformes > Lutjanidae > Lutjanus > Lutjanus argentimaculatus. Next base: position 1,031,881 of record JAWZSL010000035.1, on the reverse strand, counting down.
TTTTTTTTTTTTTTTGTATTTCTAACACTGACACTTTTACTTGTAATTGAGTAATATTTTAGTAATGTAACAGTACTTGTACTTGAGGTCTGATTTTCAGTACTCTTTCCACCACTGTCCACTCTGATTAGCTGCTGAGTGCATGAATAGGCAACTATTAATAAGTTTGTCAGCTCCTCACTTTAAAAGGGGACAATAGTCCAACTGGCCAAAAAATTCTTTTATTGCGGGTTTCGGATAAACTGTTACAAAGTTGAGAGTCAAGTGTTTGTTAGCTAACCTTGCTGGTATTATCAACACTTCCTGTTGTTAGCGTGTACAGTAAGAGCCTACCTCTGTCTTCACATTAAATGCATTCATTACAGGACTAACAGAAAAGTGTTGTGCTAGTATTAGGGCTGCACAATTAATCATAATCTCAACAAAAACACAAAAAAATCACAGAACCAGAATTATAATGAGGTATCATAGCACTGCATAGATGAGCTGACCTAAAAATCGTTCTCCAGATGAAAGAAAACATGTTTGTTTGGTGCAGACCTCAATAAATATCACATCATCATGATTTGGATAGTTCTTTCTTTTAAGCGAGCAAGAAAATTGTAATGCAAAAACGATCCATTTCACTAACCCTATCACAATCGCAATTTTAGTCAAAATAATCACAATATCTCAAGACTGTTTTTACCAAATTGTGCAGCCCTAATAATGATTTAAAAATGATCCTTTTCTCTGATATCACAAATTATACTGCAATTGCAATATCAGTCAAAATAATTGCAATTACATATTTCTTCAAAATCATTCAGCCCTGGCTTGTGTTAGCCACAGTGTATGGTGCAGTGCTTTGGCCATGCACTGATAATAAGGATACATAAAGCCCAGTTATGCACAAGGGGTCACTGTGGTGCAACAACAGAATATATTTAGTAAAAACTAGTATATAACTCATGCATGTCAGTGAGGGTAGACTAAATATTAGAAACAACAGCTCAGTACATTTTCAACAGCATCATAAACTACAGCCACAAACTGATCCTTGATTAATTTACTGGGCTGCTCTATCAGACTCCAAGAAACAAATGCATCTGTGTAAACTTCCAGAGGTTTCTCAAAGTCACAAGTGTTTAGAGTGAGAGCACAATTAGTTTAAAACACAATTAGTCTGATGGTGCTGACAACTTGTGACGAGTGTCCATGTGATTGACAAGCGAAACAACCACAGACTACACTGTGTCACACCCACACAGACACAGACAGAATGACTGACAGTTTTAATTACTGTGGCAACACCTGTCATCCCACAGCTCAGTCAGTTGTTCTGAAAATAGCCCATGCTAATCAAGAGTGTGTGTGAGTGAGTGTGTATTCTCAGTGAAGAGAAGTTTGCTCTGTGATAGTCATTACAGATATCAAGCCCAGACGGTCCTGTACTTCATGCAACAAGACTAATAAGAGTAAATGGAGAGAGCAGAGAGAAGAGATAGGTGTCATTATGAAAAGTCATGGTGATGGTGATGATCCTGACAGTGATGGTGGTGGTGATAATGGTGATGACAGTGATCACGATAGATTCGTCCATAGTCACACATGCAGGATGTAAACAAGGTGTTAAAGTGACACTCCATCCAAAATCTAGTGCTTGAGAGGAGGCAGTAAAAAGGGTGTAGTTTCCTCCTTAATGAAGAACTGAGGCTGCAGTCAACTGGAAATCAGCCCATAGGTGGTGACCTCACATGCACTGTAACTTTGGTAAGTCCTGATAAAACTGAAGATGACTGGAAGAGAGTTTGTCAAGATGCACAAAGCCAGACAATCAACACCAGATTTAAACTTATACATACATACATAACCTCCTCCCTGCTACATTGTTTTAATAATAATAACCTTGCTTCATGTATTAACTGTGGCCTAGAAGAACACACTTTATTCCACTGCATTTGGAGCTGCCCCCAAATTTAAAAATTCTGGGAAGAGGTCATACAAACTATCTTGGGTATTATTTCTATGAGGTTACCTGCTTGTTCTTTATCCTTGGACTACTTCCACCTCCATTAAAACTGTCAGGTGCAAATCAAGAGATAGCCATTTTATGCTCCCTTCAGGCTAAACACTCTATTGCAACAGCTTGGAAGAGCACAGAGGCACCTACACCTATACCAAGGGGAAAATACAGAGGTTTTTTTAAAATATGGGGACATTTTATTAAATATATCTTGAAAGTCACCAACCAAGATGTATGCTGAGTACTTGGAAATGAGAAAATTGTGATGTTTTTGTTTTGATTTTGTTTTGTTTGTTGGTTTTGTTCTTATGTGTATGTAAACCTTTAAAAGGATATTCCACTTTACATGATAACCCACTCAGTATGTACTCACCCCTGTGCCGATGTGAGGATGGGTGAAGATCTTCAGTTCACAAAACAATCCTGGAGTTTCAGCAGAAAACAGGGTTGCAGCTAAATCCAGTACAATGGCAGTGAATGGAGACCATGGATAAAATGTTAAAAAAAAAGAACACAAAACAAACACAAAATGTCTCCATCCTGCTTGTGTGGTGTGATACAAGTGTCCGCGAGCCGCAACATTAAAATTTAACCACAAAAGACACCATTAACGCCATGTTTTTAGCCGAAATGTCAACTGTAGCATGTAGCAGGTAGCATGTAAACATAGCGTCGATCTCACAATATTTTCACACGTGCGTCCATTAAGATATATACGAAGTCTCACGAATGTTTCAGAAACCGGAATATTGACCTTAACCCAAATATTGACTGCATGTAAACGTAGTCACTGTCAATTAGTTGGTTGGTCAGTCCACCACTTCGGACAGTTGTCAGATACATTGCTGTGGAATTTTGTTCCCATGAAGTCTAAATCGATGTTTTTATCACATATGTATTGTACGATACCAGGGGTCTGCAACCTGCAGCTCCAGAGCCTCTTGTGGCTCTTTTGTCCCTCTCTAGTGTCTCCCTGTGGCTTCAACAAAAATTGATATGGCAATGACTAACAGTTATTACATTATTCATTATAACATTTTAATTTTTATCTATCATTTTTGTAGGCATAAAGTCATTCTTATATTCTCCAGCTGTAAAAATGTGCAGCCTATACACCAAATAATACAAAATGCTTTAATTTCTTATCAACTAAAATTTGTGTAATGCGTCATAGCCTTCATCTTCTGCTCAGCATCTTTTCCTCTAAATTTTGCCAGTAGCTAGTCTTGAGATTCCCTTGACTAGCTATGGATGCCAAACTCCAAAAAAGAAAAGTATCAAAGGAAAATAGAGATTTTACAATAGTTGTGGCTCCAGACAGATTTTACGCATTTTTTGAAAGTACAGGTTGTTGACCCCTGTGCTATACCTAAACCTAGGTCACCTATACGCCAATATCTGGCCCAACGATGACAAAAAGTTTCGTAGATATTCTTGGGTATTCTTAATGGTATTTCAATTTGTCTCTTCCCAGAAAATGATTAAAAAATGTTGATGAGTCATCCTGCACTCATGGGCGCATACTAATTTTGCATCAGCAGTACTTTGTGTCTAGTAATGGTTGGCAAAATATCAGCATGCTAACATTCTAAACTAAGATGGTGAACATTACCCACCACCTACCTGCCAGTAACATGCTGACAATGACAATATAATGTAATGACACACACTTCAAAAAATGCCTAGAGAGCAACAACATGAAGTTTGTTGAAAGCTGTAATATAGTATAACACACATGTAGGCAGTGCAGTTCAACTGCCTGCTGCTGTCCAGGCACCACTGAAGAGTAATCAGAGGAAAAAAACAGAAATGGGAAATATAAATGCAATGTGTCTGTCTTGCTCTCTCTTCTCTTCCCTCCTGTCCTGAGAGGAATACTGATGACGGCCATAATCTCAGCAGCTATGAATAATAAACATTGTTACATCACCAGCTGAAAGGTGAGGAGTGACACAGATGGAGCTGGAATCAGAGAGGAAATGTGTAACCCTTAGATATAAAACACGAGATGCAATGTTATGTCATAACTCGTGGGATAACCATCTAAGTGCTGACAGTCACCACCTATGGCCAGCAGCTGTCAGTAACTTTACTAAAAGGACCAAAGAGAGCAGGGAAGCTGGCATCACTTTCCACACATCAGTATCAGAGGTGGAAAGAGTACTGAAAAATTGTACTCAAGTACAAATACTGTTGCATTACTTAAATTGTACTCAATTACAAGTAAAAGTACTGGTGTTAAGAAAAATACTTAAGTAAAAGTACAAAGTACTCTTCTCAAAAACTACTCAGAGTATTAGTTACTTTTAACGCTTGGATGTTTTATTGCATCGTCAAAAGTAGGGCTGGGGGTAAACGATTATTTTTAAAACGATTATTCGGGCGATTATTTTATCGAATAGTCGACTATTCTAACGACTAATTGGACGATTAATCTAACGATTATTTTTCTGTTGCACGATTAATAAAAACCATAATGTATCTCAAATAAATACCAAAAAATTCTTAATAAATTACTTTATTATACGACGGTTTTTCACAGCCAAACATCTTCTGCTTAACACAAAATAAAAGTACTGTTATACAAAATGGAAGGGCTGTCAGTGTTTACTCTTTTACAGTACCATAGGCCAAAACACACTGCAGGCTTCATTTGACGCGCGTCTTTTGACTAAAGCGCACTGCAGGCTTCAGATTTAACATTCCATCACCACAAAACCAGCAGTATAGGAAAAGGTCGCTATTTACATGCATCTGTTTATTTATTTAGTATTACTATTAACAACAGTTTATTTCTTTAATAAAATATTGTCCTCTGAGGGGAAAAAAATCCTCACCTTTTTTCAGGTCCGTCTATTTAATGACTGAACGGTGCATGATATTCATGTTTTTGTATTAATGCAGCAGGATCTTTTACACATGTCACTCTGACAGTTTACATCAGAGAGGATGTTGTTAGACCACAGCAGACAGCAAACTGCACACAGACATACACCGAGGAGATGAAGAGGAGATGAAGAGGGAGACAGAGTCTGGACAGTTCATAATGATTTATAATAATGCAGCGCAGTGACAAACATTTCATGGAGGAGACGAACATCTGTCTGTTACTGAGACAGATATTTCAGTCAGGGAACTGTTCAGTAACATCAGGATTTATCATCAGAAAAGTTTTATATCAGTCAGCACTTCACACACGCTCCCCCTCCCTCCTCTCTGCTCTCTCTCTCCTCCTTCGTAGACGTCATCGACGCCTCGCTACAGGCCTAGTCAAAAGCATATTCAATTTACCTGTATCAAATTTCTGCTTTCAAAGCACATTTCATGGACAAACAATAAAGTGTATAAAAATAACACTAAGGCAATTTGTTCTGTGAACAAATGTAGAGAAAAGGCAGGAATTTTGTCTGTTAAAAGAATAACTAAAATGTTTTGAACCTGCATAGAACAGAATAAACTTCTCCAAATACACTGCAAACAAACAGCCAGGTGTGGGCCTTAAACTTCTAAACATGCTAGCATTTCTGTCACAGTTCACTTTCTGAACCTTATGTTCAGTTTTCTAAGTTAACAGAGTCTATCCGGCTTAGTTTATCTATGAAAAGTAGACCAGCACAGCTAAAAAGTCATTTGCATGCAGCAGAAGCAAGCAGAGCTGTGTTCAGCTTCTTAATGGCTGAGAAGGAGTGCAGCAGCTCCATGGTGTCTGTGGCACAAGCAAGATAACCATCAGGCTCAACTGATGGAGAGTGGTCTGGAGAAGAAATCCTCTTCATCAGATGCCTCTCTTTGCTGATGCTCACTCTCATGATTCATCATTTCAAGGTGGTGTTTAATGTATGTCAAGGCTGTAACTACAAGTAGATAACACAATTTTTTTTTATTTTAATGAACATTCCTGAACACACAAACTTAAATCAGCTAACTCGTAATAAGGATTCTTTGGTATTATGGACAGACCAACAATAACTGACAACCTTTTAGGTGTGCCATGACTGAGGTGTTAGTATACACACTTATACATGTGGTCACACATAACAATACACAGAAATGGGATCATATGAATCTTTGACAAAATCTGACCTTACCAGCCTCTATTACATCTGCTTGGTCAGTCCAGGAAGTCTTGAACTTGGGTAAGAGGACTGCAGCCACAGCCAACTCTGGAGATTCCATCATCGGTCCAAAACGCTCTTGCCTTTTTGCAGGGCCCTGATGAGTGGCATGCATGTCTTCCTTGATATCTCAAGCTTGGTAAGTTTGGATACTAGCTGTTGGATTACTGGCAGCAGCCATCCCATGAAGGAACTGGACTCTGACTGGAGGATGTTTGAAGCTTTCACCAGTGGCTTCATGGTGGTACAGTACTCCCTTAGGATTGCAACTTCTGCAGGACTCAACCTGTAAGATACAACAACAAAGCCCACCATGACTATGATAGGGATAGACTGCAAACGTGGATGATAGGGATGTTATATACATGTATATACATGAATTATTAATCTATTAATTGCCATTAAGAATTTAGCCAGAAAAAAATCCATGAACCAATAATGTATGCTTTGTGTACCATTTCTCTGGAGCTCACAGGTTTGGTTTGGTCTGCCTTGTTAGTCCAAAAATGGCAGAAACTGCATCACATTTAACATTGTTTTGTTTGGCAGCCCTATTTGCTGAATAAGGACAGGCAGACATGAGCAGCTGTTTCAAGTGAGAGCCTTATTGTTTTATTATTGTTTGTTTAAATTGTTTGTGCTCATGAATTCTTATAATAATCTTTCACATTACTAGTCTACCACTAGAATAGTTTTTTAAAAAATAATTAAACTAAGAAAAATATGTTTTGTGTTCTTATTAATTATTAAGACATTGTCATTGTTTTAAACCGTCAGTTAAGGACAATGCACAAAATTTGCAACTGTAATTGGTAGGTATCCAATTTTACTCACATTTTCACCTTGAACTCCTCACATATGCTCCTGATGGCGTCTTCCCGCTTCTCATCAATGATGTGTATTATCCTTTCAGTGACAAAGGTTGAATTCTACTGTGTTGCGTTGGGACAAATGATCTGTACCACCATGATTCTCTACCACTTCACTTGCCAAGTGAGACTGGCCAGTTTTGTTCCAAATGGCCTGGCATTTTCCAAAGTTTGCACAGGAGAGCCTCTTGTAGGTGTCATTCATGTCCTCTGCCAGGGCAGCATCTGTTGTTGCTACAAGGTTTAACAGGTGACATGCACATCGCTGATGAGGGGGGAGTTGATATTCCAAACCAGAGTCTTCATCAAGGATCGCACTTGCATCATGGTATTCAATATGGTCACTCGGGTCAAGAGTATCTGGGTCTGCTTCATCTTCTTCTTCTTCTGCATCATTTTGTGCCCCAAACACATGGAAGGCCTTGATGAAGTTGGATCCACCATCAGTTGTGGTTCTTACAACTTTGCCTCTAATCTTGTATTGGCAATGGACCTCATCGAGAGCACCAGCAAGCACGTCAAATGTGTGAGACACTCTCAATCTTTTGCTCGCTAATGCTGCACACCTTCTTTCCAGGGACTCTTCTTCTATCCAGTGGCATGTGTCCCCAAGGTAACTTTTCTGATGAGCTGACCAACAATCAGTAGTGGTAGCAAGAAATTTGACTATCCAATGCTGCAGCCAAAGTCCTCTTCATGTGATCAGCAGCTTCACAGATTCTGGCATGCACAGTGGATCTGGAGATGACTTTGGCTTGAGGTTGTAATGTGGTAACCAATTCTTTGAAAGCTGCCACTGCAAATGGCTGTAGACCCTCACATATGAAATTGATGACAAGCTTGTCAACAGTTGCTTGTGGAACACATTTGTTTGCAGCTCTCAACATCACATCTGGTAACTTTGCTTGCTTATTTGCTGAGTGCTTGTTTGGCGTGGCTTTGGTCTTTCATTGATGAGATGTTGCTGCCACAGTGATGTCATGGTACTGCTCAATCATTGATGGATGTTTCCTCTATAAAGAAAAATATTATCACAGTGCAAACATTAAACATCTAACATTACATCATCACATCACCACTATAAACACCAAAGGAAAACATATTCAAAAAAATCATTCAACCAGAAAACAATTTGAGCTAATCTTTGATTGTTTAGCAAGGTGTGAAAGAGTGGTAAATTGGTTAAACCTTATAGGTATATTGCTCTGTTTATGTTAACAAAGTTTAAACTGTAAAATATCCTGCCTCCATTACATTACATTACATCTTTGTCACAAGTGTAAACCAATTTTGAAGGATCACTGCAAAAAATAAATTTCTGTATATATTCTAAATTCTGTATTCTGTATATTATATTCTGTAAAAAGAATATCAACCAATATATTGGTATCTGAATATTTTCACTCTCTTTTGCCAGTATTGGCTTAAAAGATCCAGTGTAAGTCAGGTCCTAAGAAAACACAAATAGAGCAAAATATATGTATATATCAAACCTAAATTAAGAAAAAGGATCAAATATACAAAAATTGCTGCCTGTAGAGCTAACAGATAAAAACAATCCACATTATGTTCTGTTAAAAAAAAACAAACATTGGACCACATATAAGCCAATACTGATTAAGTTCCATATAGCTGTGATAGGCCAATATCAGGCCAAAGATATTGATTAACTGATAAATCAGTTGGGTTCTAGTGCTGTAGATCAACTGAGTGCTGGGAACCTGAAGATTAATTTGAGGTGCAGTACTGAGTGCCAGGTTTTTCTATCTAAAATAGCCCACCTTATACAGTTAAGTCAGATTTTAAAAAATGAAATGACTACTATGAGACCTAAGTGTAAACATATGGCACACACGAATACACTGCGCTCACTGACTCCACAAGAGCCACAGCTTTCCAGTCAGGCCCAATTTATGCAATTCTAATCCTGTTTAAAGGGAAAAATGTTGAGAACCACTGTACTAGGAGGTTGGCCTGTTAGATTTGTTTAATAGACAAGAGTTTCATCTCTGAAACTATATTTTCCAGCATAATTGGAGAGTCAAACATAGTTATGCTAAGTTAAGTTAATGTTAATGTTGATGCAGCTGGTTTTGTGTTAAATGTAAACATACAACATGCTAACAACAAGGACAGGTGCTCGTCCTCAACTAAATACAATTTCATAATATCTCAAGACAAATCCAGCAAGCAAGCTACATTTCAAAAAGTCAAGCCTGGGCGAATCAACTCAACAGTGACATACAAACAATGTGGAAGACTAACCAACCACACAGTCAGCCAACATAGTGTTAATCAAGGCTCATCAAAAGAAAACTCATCATCAAAACAAACCCCATGCTGCTGATGGGGTCATTGAGAAATGTGGTCTTACTGTCAAAAGAGATTCCACTTAATTTTTGTACATACAGGCCTATGTGTTAAATTAATATTAATTAAAAGCACTTGTTTCACGGAGATGTGACCTATGTATTATACAGTATACTGCAGTCACAGAGACAGCTGTGGAGAGGGAGAGTGCAGAGCCAGACGCCGCTGAGAGGATGATGGTGAAGGAGAGGGAGGCTCGTCTGTGTTTGTTGTGTAATAATAAATTCACACATCACTAATGTTCCCATTGAGCTGAGTGTCTATACTAAAACACAGAACAGTAAACCTGGGACATGTATGGAGGTAATGAAAAGATGAGAAAGGAGAAATACGATGAAAAGAGAAGATAAAAGCAACAATGAAAAGGCTCTGCTACAGGTCTCCTGAGGTATATGGAGGATTTGGTGGGATTTACACCAGGAAGATGTACATTCAACTGCTGTTTCCTTGCTTCTCATATGCTCTCTTCTCTGATATTTTTCCCAACTGATGTCTTCTTTCCTTCTTTTATCTGTCTTCTACTTCTTCTTCTTCAGGACTTAAATACCCTCATGTTAGATTATGGGATGAGTTTAAGCTGTTGAGACATAAAGCTTTGTTGAAGTTCGCAGTGGAGATAGAGCACTGCATCAGTTAGAAAACCAAACAGCCATAGCGGTATACAAGAATGTAATAAATAGCATCAAGACTGTGCTGGACAATCTTGATTTGTTTTCTTCTTCATAATCATCCTGCACTGTACTGCAGTGCAATATTCATTCCAGTTTGCTATCGGAAAATTATTACTTCTGAATGTATGAACAGCAGCATAAACATCATCAGCATTAGCCTCACAGCTACAAATGAAGGTAGACAGCTTTTTAACTCAGTAGTGCTAAGAACTAAAAGTCAATCCACACCAAAGCATTTGGGGATCTGGGGTTTCTGAAGCTTGTTAGATGTGCATTATTCATCTGTCCTACACAACAGACATGCTTCTGTGGTATTTTAGACGTCAGACAGCTCTTTCGAAGGACAATAAGGCTGTAACAGCCTGTGTGATTTTAGGAATGAATGTTTTAAGAGCCACAACTCTGCACTTCTGGTGTCAGTTTAGTGTAAAGAAGGTGATGTTAGTCAGTCTGTTCATCTATTATTTTGTTCTACAGACACATGTCTTTATAACTCCTGGTAAGATTGCTGTTAAAAAAAACTTTGTTGATTCTGGACCTTTCCTCTAACAATACAATTGTCAAAACTGTGTTGCTAGAGGAAACACTTTGGTCCATGACATGGTATATCTGCTGGGCCTCCCTGATCACTGGACAAAAAAACAACAGGTACAACAACCCAACTTTTTAACTGTAACAGATCACTATTGCTCCGTGGTCCGTACGGATAAACCCCCACGGCTCAGCCTGCATGTGAACCCCGGACTAAATTAAATTTTTCAAAGTAATAATTTCCTGAATCTCAATGTGTATGTACACACACATATATCTCCTCCGGATGCAAAGTATAACTGAGATAAAAGCATCTGAGTGCCACCTACAGGACAAACATTACAGTTTAGAAACAGAAACAGAAAAGAAGAAAAACCCTTCAACCCAATGTAGTAACACTACCACATTATTTTATTTATGCCAACGTTACTGCTTTACAGCAATTTATATCCAACCAGTAAATACACCAGCCTACACATGCATACACACATTCACATTAAATGCCTGAGGTCAGTTTTATGCACAATGCAACAAAGATGCAGAGTAGGTGAGAACTATTGTCAGTCTCTTAAAATCTCTGATTTCCCCATGGACAACTCTCTTTCTTTCTCTCTGTCCATTTATGCTCTTCCTCTCACAGAAGCCTCATGTTTGAGAGAATAAATATGAATGTACAAACACACACACACAACCAACCCACACTGAACCAGCGCCAAGCTCAGAAATATAAATCCTTTTCATCCAAGCTGCTGACTAACCAGACGGCCTGTACATACAGCATAGAAAAAACCGAGTTAACACTTTGATGTCTGTTGGTGAGTCTTCAGAGTACAGTAGTAGACCAGCAGCACAAATGAAGATTAATAACAAGTGTTGCTTGAAAGACGGCCACATCTATTTATATCTGATGCTATTGTGTCTCATCCTGACATGTCATACCTCATCCTGCTGTATTTAATCATGTGAACCAGTACAGGTTGCTGTGTTAGCTTTTAAATAGGCGCCCTGTCTTATGCGGATCTAAAGCGCAAGTTTGCACGCTCTACCAACTGAGCTATAGGGGTGCCCCAAGAATAGTTTTTGGGCTTTTACCTTTATTTTTGATAGTGAAAGCTGAAGATATGTCAGGAAAGAGGGTAGAGAGAAAGGGGGAAGACCGCATGGGGGAGTCGAACCAGCGGCTGCTGCAGAGGACTAACAGCCTCAGCACATGGGGTGCACACTCTATCAACTGAGCTATAGGGGTGCCCCGTATTTTATAAATCACTCTTATTATAATCATTATTATGCTGGAGATCCTGCAGAAGGAGCCAGTGGGCAGGATCAGGGGAGAGGAATGAGGAGTCAGGGATAGAGGAGGAGAGGTGAGTTGACCCAGATTGGCCATGAAGCTGCACCTCAATCCGGTTGAACAAACACCTGAGCTGGATTGAGGCACAGCTTTGAAGCTGCCTGTTCTCCATTTCTTCATCTCCACGGTGGGTGGTGGAAACAGAATCAGAAAGTGTTTCTGAAGTTTGATAACAAGTGCGTTATCCAACGGGTATATCCAGCCAACTAGGGCTGGGTGATATGGCCTAAAATTTATATTGCAGTATAATTTGAAGCATATGTGGTAACAATATATAATGATATATATTTTTATATTATTTATTTATTATAATATATTCTTTTCTTCTGTATATATATATATCAAAATGACTGTTTCTGAACATACTCACATAGCAGATGCATTGCAGCAGAATAAACACACTTCAAAATAATATAGAATGCCATTTTAAGAACATTTATTGTGCAAAACTTATTAAAAAATATACAAAACCTTTCAAGTAATTTTGAAGCTGTGAAACAGATCTTTCTCCAAACAATGTAACACAAAATTCTTAAATAACATAAATAAAGATGCAGATATTTTAAATAAAAAAATACAAGTAAAATGTTAGTAAAGCACAAAATTCAAAATTGTTTAAAATACAGTGCAAAATGTAAAAAATTGTGCTGTCAATCAATTAAAATATTTAATTGCGATTAATCGCATGAGAGTCTGTAGTTAATCATGATTAATTGCAAATTAATCACATTTTTTATTTGTTCAAAATGTTACTTATCGTCCGGACAGTCATTACAAAGGCTGCAAATCCTCTGATTTCTTTCCAACCCTTTATGTCTTCCAATGACCTGAGGAATTCTGGTGTTGTTCACTCTGACATTACAGTACTGTATTGTTTTCATATAACAGATACCTTTCAAGTTTGATCTCTTGTTTAAATTCTACATAAATATCACATGCTGTGACTTTTTCATGAACTGATCTTTCAGCCTCTGTTCAACAGTTAGTTTCAACCAGATGATGCTGTTACATATTTGTATGAGCCAGAGGTAAGACAAACCACAGTCATCCAGTATCTGCTTAACCTGCAAGATCCAGGGTGATGCATGCATACACGTGTGCAGGCTGAGCAAATATGTAGTTGTACATTATTCAAGTGAGTTTAGTTTCATTATCTCCAGTCAGCCTCTTTACCTTGTGGTGCAGCTGGAATCACAAGATCACGTGAGAATCCATCTTGCCAGGCTCAAGCTATCCCTCTTTGTCCGCATCAGAGGTGGTGTGAGTCAATTAGCGTTCCAGGATGGACTATTGGAAAAGACTCGTTTTGAGCAAACAATGGCGGCTCTTGAAGATGTTAGTGTAGAGACTGTGATAGCATCAGTTATATCAGAACTGGAGAGTATTTCTTCACTGGAAGAAGAGCAAAGAGGCTTTTATAGACAGAAAAGATGTTTTTACTCTTATTCCGGATGGCTTCGGTTGAGTGAGTTGATCTGATTGGTTGAAGTTAGCCTGTGTCTGACGTGACACAGGCTAACTTCATAAAAAACAACAGAATAAAAACATAAAATGCCTCCATATTGCTTGTCTGGGGTAATCCAATCCACTGTTTGAACTCAGTGTGTGTATTGTAATGGTGTGCAAACAGCATATTGCGACTTTAGGAAACTTGGATTATGCCAGACAATCAGTTTGGAGGCTTTTTATGTTATTTTTCCAGTTGTTTTTCATGTTTGAAAACTGGTCACCATTCACTTCCATTGTTTGGGAGATTCTGCAGCACTGTTTTCCTGTGAAACTCAAGCCGACATTTTTGGGCGAACTATCCCTTTAATTGCACTTGTAACCACCATCACCAGGGATGTCACAGGGTTGGGTACTGATATTCAGTGCTAACATGGCACCAGTTCCCATACAACCAGTACCTACCAGACTGAATCACAACACAGATTGTAGTGCCTCATGTTGATGCCACATGTCTAAGCTGTCTATTGAAATAGTTGCCCTCTGGTGCAGACATTACAGACACATCACCAAATGTGCCTTGTTAACATTACAGCAGCTCTCACGCGACATGAATCTTGCATCAGGTAGCTTTCTGCTAGATAGTAGCCACGGTGCACACACTTAAACTTACAGAGCTACTGTAAATGGTCGACAGTCTATCTGTGTTTCAACCGAAATGATTCCAACACAAGTCAGGATGTCCAACAAATGTTTAAAAACTGCATACTGTGTATCATAGGATGTGATTTCTTTTTCCTAGATGGCAAAGTCATGTCCCATTGGTCATGCGTGTGACTTGTACACAACGATACAGGTTATCTCAGTTAGATGTGTCATCTGCCCAGTGCCTACATTTATGCTTTATGCTACATACTACAGACACTTTGAGGATGGTCAAAGATGTCCTGCAGCAGGAGTAACTGAGACACTCAGCATCCTAATCATAATGAAGGGGTTGTTTCCTAAGTCTAAAAGACATCACTGTCAGTGAGTGATGGTACCCAGCAGTCCATCACTGGGGACGTCATACGTCATATGCCTCCCAGGCTTGCTTCCAGTTTTGCCCAGTGGCCACTTGTGGTATTGTTGTGAAAAAATTCCCATGTGTCCCAAAAAGCATTTTCCCCATGAGCCACCATTACAAAAGAGACGCCTGTGAAATTGTTGAGACGACACCTCAAGCTGCAAACAAGCTCATTTACGACTTTCTTCTGAACTTTTGATCCATTACGATTTTATATTTGTAAAATGAGGAAAGCGATTTAATTTTCTGATTAGTTTTGATGATGATGATGCTTGTCCATCATGTGCAGTTTGTAGAGGATTGTAGTCATATGTGTGAGAAATTCTTTAGCAAAATGTTGTGTCCTGTGAGAGTAAGCCAATATTACCTCTGTGTGTGTGTGTGTCTTTGTGTGTTGTTTGTCTGTTTCCCTCTGTGTGTACGATCATATTTCTAAGCTTTAATATGCCTTATATAATGCCTTTGAGTGTTTTTCTATATCATGGGTGTATATTCACCTGACTGTTAAAATCTTACATGTGAATGTGTGTGTGTGTGTGTGTGCATGCGTGTGTGCGTGTGTGTGTGTGTGTGTGTGTGTGTGTTTTCAAAGCTAATTTTGTCTCCACAGTTGCACCAAGCCTAGTAAATTCAGTGTGTGAATAAATGTGTGTTGGGGGAACTGTACAGAATCCTTCTGAAACAAAAAGTCATGAATTTTAATGCACTCTGCTTTTTACTAGCTCTGTCAGTCTGTCAGGATTTTTATAGAGTGGTGTGTTTGTGTGTTGTATTAAGCAGCAGTGGTAGAACCCCCTGTGGAGAATCAGATTCAGAAAGTGCAGGCAGACTGAGGCAGACAGGAACTGGTGATGATACTTTTTTGTTTTTTGTTGTTCTTCTTTTAAGATATTTCAAATTGTCATTTAAGTTCTGTAAAAACTTTTTCAAATATGACTGCTGAAAACAGCAGTTTTCAGTGTATTTATGAGGTTTTGTATACACATGTATGGTACTATATATGCAGGTACAAACAGAGCACACATGTGACATACTATATGTTGAGGGTGTTTGATATGGTGGCAGTCAAAGCTCACGGTTCATTTATCTATCATTCTACAACACAGTGAAATGCAAGTTGTGTTCCCTTTATGCTACACAGGAAAAAAAGTATTTTTTTGGTGGTGTGGAGGATGAGTTTAGGAGGGATGCGGCATGTATCGATTACTCAGCACTGTGCCTGACAGGCTGCGTTCAGACTAACTTTAGTACCTTTCACACAGCCTGTTCAAGGCAAGAATTAGGCTTGGGCAATATCTATTTTTTCACAGCTTCATACCTTTCTGTCATTTCACCAGGGTATAAAAAAAACAAAAAAAAAAACAAACAAACAAAAAAAAAACAAAACAAAACACCAAGATGGCGGTGCGTGTAGATGCAGCGACCCGGTGCTCTTCTTCAGTTAGCAGCTACACATTGAGAAGGACTTACACCTGAACCGAACTTATTGGTCTGAAACAACACTGGACCGGCTGGACTCTCCCAGAAGGGTTCGACTTGTTCCCGGAAAGGATACGCCGGCGAGAACAGACAGAAAGGAGGCGACGGCGGCGCTGTGAAAGATGCCGGAAACGAGGCAAATGAGCTGGCATCAAAGCTAGGCTAACCGCGACTCCGCATAAACCAGCAAGCGTCTTTCTCGCCAACGTCTGCTCCCTGGTTAACAAGATGGACGAGATTAAACTACAGGACATTAACAGCTGGATAAACAGCTGTATCATGGTGATAACAGAGACCTGGCTGCATGAAAACATTC
Organism: Lutjanus argentimaculatus; assembly: GCA_034769285.1. Classification (NCBI taxonomy): domain Eukaryota; kingdom Metazoa; phylum Chordata; class Actinopteri; order Lutjaniformes; family Lutjanidae; genus Lutjanus; species Lutjanus argentimaculatus. The sequence continues at coordinate 1,015,662 of JAWZSL010000035.1, read as the reverse complement.
CAGACCTAGCCGTGGAGCTAGCAGGATGTACAATCTTCCGGGCGGACCGCACATCGGACTTCGGTAAGAGGAGAGGAGGAGGTGTGTGCGTCTATATTAACAACAGTTGGTGCACGGACGCTGCCATTATTGAGAGACACTGCTGTCCAGACCTGGAGTTTATAATGTTGAAGGGCAGACCTTTTTATTTGCCCAGGGAAATAACCCAAGTGTTTGTAACTGCCGTGTATATCCCCCCATTAACATAGCTATGAGCAGGCTGCATGACAGCATCACCAGGCAACAAAACAAACACCCAGAGGGCTTCTTCATTGTGGCTGGAGACTTCAATCACACCAACTTAAAGACTGTGCTCCCCAGATTCTACAAGAATGTTGACATTCAAACAAGGAAGGGCAGAACACTAGACTACTACTAGGTCTACACCAACATCTCTGGAGCCTACAAAGCCCCCCCCCCCCCCCCCCCCCTCACCTCGGACACTCAGACCATCTTTCCCTGTTCCTGACACCAGCGTACAAGTCCCTTATCTGTAGGTCTAAGCCACAGTATAAGTCAGTGCAGTGCTGGACTGAGGAGGCCACACTATCCTTGCAGGACTCTTTTGAGGACACCATATGGGAACTCTTTGAAGACCCAGACATTGAGCTCCACACCTCCTCTGTACTGTCATACATTAGTTTCTGCATGGACAATGTAACATCAAGGAAACAGGAGACAACATTCCCCAACCAAAAACCCTGGTTTAATGCCAAGATCAGAGCACTACTCCAGGCCAGGGATTCAGCACTGAGGTCAAGGGACAGGGAAGCCTACAGGAAGGCTAGAGCAGACCTGAACAGAGGCATCAAGGCTGCGAAAACGAAGTACAGAGAGCAGATAGAGGTCAACTTCAGGGAGAACAACCCCCGCTTCATGTGGAAAGGCATACAGAATATTACGGACTATAAACAATGCCACAACACCCTCTCCCCCACCGACACTTCTCTCCCAGATCAGCTCAACACCTTTTTCTCCCGCTTTGAAGAGGACAACAGACAGGCAGAGGACACACAGCTGACATCATCAGAGCACGACCAGCTCCCCACCATCCAACAATACCAGGTACTGCGAGTCCTGCGTGGCATCGACACCAGGAAAGCATCAGGACCGGATGGAGTACCAGGGAGGGTTACTGAAATCATGTGCTCATCAGCTTGCTGCAGTATTCACTAACATCTTTAACTGTTCACTGCAGCAAGCCACAGTCCCCACCTGCCTGAAAACTGCCACTATAATCCCTGTGCCCAAATCCTCTGCCATCACAGGGTTGAATGATTACCGGCCTGTGGCCCTGACACCGGTGATCATGAAATGTATGGAGAGACTGGTGTTACAGCATGTCAAGGCCCACATCCCACCTGGCTTTGACCAACATCAGTTCGCCTACAGGTCCAACAGATCCACAGACGACGCCATCTCCATCGCCCTCCACATCGCTCTCAGCCACATTGAAAGCCCCAACACATATATCAGGATGCTGTTTGTTGACTTCAGCTCGGCATTTAACTCATCAGCCCCAGCCGACTCATCAACAAACTGCAGACACTACAACTTGGAACCTTCCTCTGTCTGTGGATCAAGGACTTCCTGACTAACAGACCCCAGCATGTCAGAATGGGCACCTCCACATCCTCCACCATCATCCTCAATACTGGTGTTCCTCAGGGCTGTGTGCTGAGTCCAGTCTTGTACACACTGTACACTCATGACTGCGTCGCTACTCATGGCTCCAACACCCTCATCAAATTTGTGGATGATACAACCCTTGTGGGGCTCATCAACAAAGGTGACGAGGCACCATACAGGAAGGAAATCCAAGCACTGGCGGCCTGGTGCAGCGACAACCACCTCAACCTCAACACCAAGAAGACAAAAGAAGTCATCATTGACTTCCACACCACACTGCACTCAGTGTGGTGTGAGTGCACACAGAAGCACACATACACACCCACTACTACCTGGGTAGACTGTCTTGCACTCTTGATACAGACTATTACAGTCTGTATCTGTTGTAAATATTCAAAATTTTTCTGCACCTTATTTTTATTATTTTACTATTTATATTACATTATATTTTATGACTAGGACATACTGCTGCTACAAGGAGATGTTGCCAAACAGAATTTCATTGCACCCCCTTGCAATGACAATAAAGCTTCTTCTTCTTATATACGGGATATGACAGCGTTTGTGTGAAAAAACAAATAGTTAAAAGCTCGTGACAGAAGTCATGGTAGAATATGTGACAGCGTCTAACTTACAATGCTTTGTGTCTAATATGTCTCATGTGGCTAATAGATTGCTTTTATAGTTGGAAGACTTCATGTCAAAATAATGTTGTGTGTCAATATTTTCATGATTCCATATCTAGTTATATTTAATTTATTAAGAAATGATGAGCCAATTATTTATTTTCTACCTCTGAATAATTCTTCTGCTGGCTAAGTTCCCTATTTTAATAAATCAATTTAATTTTATGTTTTTGTTGTCCATCAATAAAAACATCAGCAACTTCTATGTTTCAAATAACTTTATTCATAGTGACAGGATTGAAAATCATACCTTCAGATTTCTAAATACCCTGGTGTACCTGTAATACCTTGTTACCATCCAAGCCTTCTGTATAAAATGTCTGAATACAGAATAGGGAGGCTTTGTTGTTCCCACTTCAAGTCAGCTGCAGAGATATTCACTAGGGATGCAACGATACCGCTTTTTTCAGACCAAGTACAAGTACTTACATTTGGGTACTTGCCTATACCAAATACCATTAAGAGTATTTACTAATGCCATTACAATTCTTACAATAACTTTAAAAACATGTTTTATTCTCATCAGATGTTCCTGACTTTTGTCACTGTTACCTTCTGCTAGTGTAACTGTAGTTACTATACACTTTACATTTTTGGGTTATTTGTAAGTTACTTCACTAATTTTGTGTCCCCTTATTAAGGTATAGTTTATTGTGTTCATTATATAAGATATATATAATGTCAGTAAAAATAATTCCACAACATTATTATGGACTTGCAGAATTAAGTTTACTGTCACATATAATTCATTCATTATCATTTAACCCTCTTCCTGTCTTCGGGTCTATATGACCCGAAGACCACAAAG